>BMAO01034122.1:0-14488 GCA_019973975.1 Trichonephila clavata
AAAATATTAAACTCAAAACAATATGAATTTGCTAAAAAAGGACAATTCATTACAATTTGACAGAAGCCATTTTTAAGACGACAAAATTCCAAAAATTGCGTTCTTTTTTGCAAGAACTGAGAACTTTTTATACTTAGAATATAAAATCTCCATATTCCATAATCTTTAAATCCGGTCTCCAAAACTGTACATTCGGACGCCGTCATATGCAGGGTAATTTTAAAAATTTATTAATTATTACTGTACAAGTATTTAAAGTCATAAAAATTCTCATACAGAAGAAAATATTTAGACTTAAAACACATTGAATTTAAATTGATCAATATTTTGAAAACACTTCAGTGCCTTATCTTTGTTGAATTTTTCTTATTGTGTTTATTAAATTTAAAGAACATTTTATAGAAGAATATTTTAAAGAATATTTATATAATATATATATATATATATATATATATATATAATAATATATAGTAACAAAATGATTATTTGTTTCTGTATTTATTAAACATATATCAACAAAGAAAATCGAAATAAGGGCACATTTTTAAAAAAATTACATAAAATCAACATGAGCAAAATTTTTACCAGAAACAAAAGACTCAAAAGAATATATTTTATAGCTCCTTATATAAAGCGAAAAAATGCATTTAAGAGCATTTAATATCAATTCAAAAACCCCATTGGGTTGTAAAATTTAAAAATCTTTAATAATTTTATTTTTATACGGTTGTGCAAATGTTTTTAGTTATTTTTGAAATGCATTTTTCTTATAAACATGATTTTTACAAGCCTAATCTGTGTATCACAAACAGAATATTGAGAAATTTATGCAAGGTTTTTTTTATCTCAGTGATTTAAAATAGTTATGAGTTAATGAAAACAAATCAACCGATATTTCTTTAACTACACAAGACAACGTGGATTGTTCTTATGTAAAATAAATCAACAGGCATCTTCATTTTTTCAGTCTTGGACAACCTCTTTCTCATAGAGATGTGATTTCTCTAATGGAGTTTGGAAATTTCCATACATGTTATGAATGATTTCAGAGTCTATTTAAGGATATCCAAAATTCTTAGCAAAATCATTAGGAAAAAAAAATCCAACCTTATCAAATTTGGAGAACGCACAGAAATTCAGTTGGATCATCATAGGAATCGAGCACCCCAAAATAAAAAACTCGCCTCTTCTCCGTAGATTTATTCTAAATCTTGTGGAATAATCATTTTACTCGCAGACTAACATATATATGTTATGAATGTTAAGTAGCTCGAGCATATTTTTATATAATAATTCCATGTATAACATAAACTTGCTAGAAAAAGTACGTTCACCCATAACAAGTCGTACAGAAAAGACAAACTTTAATAGAAATACATAATTCTTTCTCTTACAAAATTTCATGAATCTATTTACAATTATTTAAATATTAATCATGCAAGAATTCGTTATAATTTTGAATTAAAACTCACAACTTTTGTAGCAAAGCACACAAGTAGTAGGCAGAAAAAGTGTGTGTTCACTATTCTATTTAAATATTCTTGATTCCCCGGAATTTTATCAACAGGCGTTATAGGTAACAGCGTTTTTGCAATCAGGTACCAAGTAAAATAGCTTAAGGTATCGACTACCCTAAAATTGTGCATTTTGCCAAATATTGACAATTTTTTTTACGATTTATTCAAACACCATCTTATTAGCTTTATATAAATACTAAGTTTATTATTTCCGTTCACTAAACAACAACTAAAAGTGTTTTAGTAAAAAGCAAATGACATTATTTGAAGCAAAATGTCATACTTAAAACGCGTTTCAACTCGAAATATGTTTTTTTGAAAATAATCAAACAGGGCCAGTGATTGCTAAAAAAGTTTTGAAAATAATGAACTGAAATTTTTCTTTAAGTTTCTGTATAGTAGTAGAATAGTTTTAACCCTTCAGATTTATCAATCACTGTTTTATTACAAAATTTACTGTCCCTTATGTGAATATAATCACAGTTTTTTTAAGCAATTTCATGTAATAACCGAGATAAAGTGCTTTAGCTTTTGTAAAAAAGAAAATATCTCTTATCATGAAGGTCATTTCAAAAATGAATATCATAGCAACACATAGAATAAAAAAATTGAAAATTGTTCATAAATCTTTGGTAGAGAATGGGCCTTGTTTATGCTACTTTTGTAAATTTTCACCTATTTTTTCCCCATTTCAGTAATAAGAATTTCTTTTTCTCTTCTTAATTTTAACATATTTTTCTTAAAATGTACTAAGCAAATCTAAAAATAAACCAAAAAACTCCCATATCTCTATTTTTTTTTAATTGTCGGATATCTTAAGAAAGTTTTTAACTCAATAATTTTTCGTTTTTGCAAGATACTAAGCAACTGAAGGTCGTGGAATTTGAAAGGAAGGAAATTAGTATCAGTGAGCATAAAATAATTGTGAATATCTGGAAAGATGGAAAAAAGTCATCATGATATAACCAGATCCGTTGGATGCAGTATTCATCTATCCAGCGTATTATCAATAACTTTAAATTTGCAGTAGCTTACGCATCCCAACCTCGTTGAAGTCGTCCATGTAAACTCATAATCAGAGAAAAACTAAGTATGATACCCGTGAAAAAAAATCCACGTTTGATTGCAACTCAAATAGCGACATACATTCACGAGAAGTTTAACAAAAACATTTGTGAGAATACTGCAAGACAAATCTTGAAAATGGCCAGATACCGTTGTAAAGTAGCTCGCAGAAAGCCTTATATCTCAAATACCAAAGGATAGCTTTTTCAAAAGAGCACATACATAAGCCCTCGGAGTACGGGAGGAATATGATATTATCCGATGAGAGCAAATTCTCATCTTTGGCATAAAAGGCCGTAAATTGGTATGCAGAAAACCTAATCGCACTTCAAAAAGAGCATTTACGCGATATTTGATGAACAGGATATTAATATTAAGATACATTTAGAGAGCTCTAAGTAAATTTAGCAGTTATAGACACTCATATTGTTTATAGAAAGCTTGAACTTCGATTGTGTGTGTGTGTGTGCTTTTTCTATCGAAATTATAAGAGTTGTCCCAATATAAGTGAATATATGTGATTGCATCAGAATGAGTTCAGCTACAGCACGGTCACACCAAACAGGGACAGGAAGGAAGGTAAGAAGTATACACTACACATGATGTTTAACAGAGAAACCTGTTAGTGCAGTAGGAAATCAATCGCAAGTAAAGCCTAGCCCTATAAGAATACATCCAGATTGTAACAACGTGAGGTAGTACGGTTCCTGAATGCAGGAGGTGAGTTTAATGTGGACACCTATCGATCAACAGTGGCAGTATATAGTGAGCATTGTTTAAGTCGAACGTCATGGAATAGTTGGTGTAAATATTTTCGAGAAAGCCAGCAAACGATATTGGATCTCCATGACAATATCCACCCTATGTCTCACGAGAAACCAAGGCAACTTAAAAAAAATACTTTGGGAAATATTACAACAACCACCGTACGGTCTGGATTTATCCCCCTGAGGCATATAAGCCTTTAGGGCATTTAACATAGTATTACGTTTCTATTTAAACGATGAAGGGAAGGAAGCTTGTCAGGATTTCCTCAAATATCAACCACATTCTTTCTAGAGTAAAGATATAGAGCTGCTGCTGTAACGATGGGACCTGTGTTACAACCCCCACACTGATTCCTTTTGATTTCTAATTAATTTATTATTTTTATTTAACTTGCTCAAGTTTTATTAAAGCAACCCTTGCATGTATTATACAGCCATGAGAAAAGTTTGTCGGGCCAGAGAGAATAATATTTTGGAAAGCTAGAATATAGAAGTGACCTTAGTGAGATATCTGGTTGCCAAATGTAGCTAAGTTATCAATTTTGGAAACAAAAATAAATCTTAGAAAAAAAGGAGATCAAGAATGATATTTACACGAGAAAGCTCTGAAAGCTTCTATAAGATTCTGCCTAGTATGAATAAGGAATACGTAGTAAAGCAGCGTTCGAGTCAGCATTTGACATTAACTGTGTCTTTAATTTGCCTCGAGCGATATTGTGATTACGAACGTGAATATAACTATGTTAAATATGTGTATGATATTTTGAATTTGTGATATTGTAAATTCATACGCATGCGTTGTTAACTTTTTGAAAAAAATATCCTTGGAAGTTCCAGAAAAATTTCGATTCATTACGAAAGAACATGTCTGTTAACTGTATAGAACTTCCCTCTATGTCCAGCGTGTCCGGAAACAAAGAACCGTTTCGTTCTACCACAACCGTAGTTGTAGTTTTGTAATTCAACATTTGACACACATGGCTCTGATTGATTGTCAGTCCAGTGACGATATAATAGCCGAATTGCGCAGTTTTTACACATATTACTGATAGTTCAAAGTATTTAAGATGATTGCCGATTCCCCGACTGTGAAGTACGTTCTGTAATCCATTTTTTAATTGTAAGAAATGTTAAGCCAATTGAAGCTCATTGTCAACTGGTAGACATTTATAGTGAAAATGTAATGAGTGATGAAATGGCGGGAAAGTCAGTTTGACAATACAACGATGGGCTCACCAATATTCATGACGAAGCACGGATTAGGAGGCCTTCTATTGCCAATGATAGAATGATTGAAAAAGTAAATGAGAAAATTCGTGGGAAATAGATGGTTCACAATGAAATAGAATTTTGTAATGAGCATCCTCAAATTTCAGAAACTATTCTCTGGCGGCACATTTCTTTACAGAGGGTATAGACAAATCGGTTTTCCGATATAAAAATGCTTGAACAATGGAGGTAACTGTGTAAATAGTTCCGGCAGGCTCTTTCACTTAAAAATAATTTTAAAAAAAAGATTTTGCATGCGGGTTTTTTTTTTCGAAGAAGGTACTTATTTTACAGACATGTCTTGTATACTAAGTAAGGGTGTAATTTTTTAAAAAAAAATACAATGACTTTTTAACTAAAGCAGCGTTTCTTAAATTGTTGGGGTTACCACCATAGGGAGGCGTGATAACTGTACGAGAAGGGCACAAGCATATTGAAAAGTCGAAAACAAAAAAATATATTTTACAAAATTATTAATTTACTGACTACAACATAACTAGCAACATAAATTTTTACATAATAAAAAAATAAATACGCGTTTACAATGATATAATACACTTATAAATATATTAGTACTGCGCAATATATGAATTTTACAATTAATTTAACAATACTAAATTAAGAACAAATAAATAATCACCAGTGACTCCATGGATTTTATGATATATAAAATCATATACAAAAATTAATACTTGTCTTGATCATTTGTATAGTTTATAATTATTCCCTTTACCGTTTAAAAGCTACGCGAGTCGCCCCCCCCCCAATGCCACCGTTTTTTACATAGACACGTGTTTGCGATGCATTAGGAAGGGAGAGAGAAAAGGAATAAATAAGCAAATCTTCTAAATTAAAGAAATCCTCCGCCAACACTGCCAAGGTCCTTTTAATACATTCCATAGCTTTGGGAATAGTTTTATGGATAGCATTGCAGAAAAGACCTTACTTCAGAAAAAGATGTATATATACGATTAGTGCAATTAACACTTTGGCTGAGCGAGACGTTTATATACGCCGGTGTACTAAAAGGTTGAAGTCGTACTGTAGCTTTAGTTTCAAAGTTTTATAAAGTTCGATACATTGTTATTGTATGGAGGAGAGGGGTGTGATGAAAATTATAATCGAGTGACAAATACTGAAAGTTTGAGAAGCACTAAGCTAAAGTATAAACAATCTTTATAGTGCTACATTGTAAAGAATGCATACGTAACACACTAATGTAACGCAGTAAAATGAGCCTTAAAGTATTGATAATGAACAAAAGTACTTCATGTATATACCCTTAGCTGTACTTTAAAAATAATGTTGACAATGATAAACGCGTAAATTATACATTAATTTTTAATTTACGTTTATTATTTACTCATCCCTTTTATGTTGTAGCTACATCAGTTGCTATATAAAATCTTTCCAGCACGAAAATCATTTTATAAACAATGAAAATGTTTCCATGAAGCAATTTGAGACTGTAACTTCTGGATAACAGTTATTTAAAAATGGCACGAATTCGACAATGGCGTGATATTATTTCATTTACAGTCACTTAGCTCAGCCATTTACTTTTATATGTATCATCAAACTGTTTCATTTCCTACGCGCATTAATACGGTGCGTGACTTTACACAATCCTTTTATAAGGAAATAAGCATCTGTAATGGCTTATTGTGCATTTTAATACATTTTTGTCCACCATTCTAAAAGATTAATTCAAATAACACGACATTTATTGGGATGGAAGAGAATTACTTTATTAATAATTTCATAAGGTATCATATACTTCTTTAAAAAAGAACATTTTCGTATTGTTATTCGCTTGTAGAATTTTAAAGAGATTGATTTAAGTTGTTTCATAGTTTGATTTATTTAACACTAGCTTTTACCCGCGGCTCCGCTCGCGTTGATGTCTTTAAATAACTGTCAAAGTCGTAATCATTATCATTAGAAAGTAAATAATACAATATGGTAATTTTTTTTATTGCTTGACTGGAACCAATACAATTTAAAAATTCTAAAATTGAGCTTAGTTTAAAAAAATTGAAAAAGTAATTTATTATAATAATTAAAAACAAAAATTCACAATAACTTGAACTATTAATATTTTTAAAAATCGAAAGTATCTACTAATTCCTATATAATTCCTCTTCTATATAATTCCTCTACTATATAATTCCTACTACTATATATAATTCCTCTTTAAAAGAGCTCAAAACAGAATATTATTCTAAGATGCTACTGTATACCACATTATATGTTCTTCCTTCAGTAGCTAATGTGTGAAGATTTGGGCATTAGACACACCGATCAGGCTACATATAGTTGGCCATGGGAAAATCATTGCTTTTCCA
Organism: Trichonephila clavata; assembly: GCA_019973975.1. NCBI lineage: Eukaryota > Metazoa > Arthropoda > Arachnida > Araneae > Nephilidae > Trichonephila > Trichonephila clavata. The sequence continues at coordinate 6,964 of BMAO01034122.1, forward strand.
AATGCACCCTGCTACCTGAAATGTTAGCTTTGTTAATAGCAACAGTAAAACTGGAAATTGAACTCGTTTTGAATTGAAATGGTAGGTCAGTGGGGATACTTGGAATTCGAGGTATGATAACACTATCCCTTTTCATGACATATGTTCAAATATTAGCACCAAGTATATTCTGCATCAGTTTGGTGATCCAAAACCTCGTTCCTTTACATAGTCGAGTAGCATCGAGATTTTGTATAACTTGTACATTTAGTTTTAATTGAAGTTTATGTGAGGGTACAACCGAAAGTCCAAGTGAATTTAAGAACTCCATGGGATATTCGTTTTCAGACTGAATTTTTCAACTTTTCCCCATAAGCTTGAATTCACCAGCCAATATATAATAAAGCTACCATTCCTCCTATAATATCTGTACTATCTCATAAATCCTGAAGAGTCTGATTTAACGCTTCTATAGCTTTCTTATGAGACATCGTACTTTCATCCCACACTAAAAGTTTATATTGTGGAAGCATCCGGCCTTGAGAGCTATTTTTTCTGAAATTTCAGATGAGTGAATCTTCAAATGCAAGATTAATCATAATTTTAAAACGGAATGTGCTGTGCGACCTTTGGTCAGTAAAATCGCGTCTGTACCAGAAGAAGCCATAGCAACTGCTATCTTCTGGGTTTTTCTGATGGTCATTGGTAATAAGTTTAACAAAAATGTTTTTCCTGTTCCTCCAGGGGCTTCGAGAAAAAAAGAGTGCTCCACTGATGGATTCTACTTTGCGTAACACTTGTTGAAAAACGTGACTTTGTTCTGTAGTTAATTGAGGGGTAAATTCTATTACTTGATGCTACAATGCTATAAAATCGTAGTTTAATTCTCATGTAATTTCATTATCGAAGCCATTTCCGTCGACACATCTAGGGCTAATCATTCCAAAATCATGTAGCTTCTTCCTAACCATTCTGAAAATCTTTATTGCGTTTCGTTGCAGATTTGTTCATTGAAAGGCATATTTGGTTGTTTTTCGTCGCAAAATATCTTCCGAAATGTAGTCTTTGCACTTATTCCAAAAGGTTTGAGGATTAGGACCGAAGATGAAATAAGTATTGCGTAAAGCTCCCTAATTTTATTCGGCGAGTAACATTGTATGGATGCCTCCATAGTATATCTTAAAAATAATACCTCCATGTAAAATATCTAGGTTCAGTATAAGTGAAAAATTTTGTGCAATGTATGAATATTTTATAATTAGGTTAAAAAAATTCAAACTAATCAAAACTACTTAAGTAATCAAAACTTTTTATGAAACTGTCAGTTAATATTACCATAGAATTTTCAATATCACGCGCACGCAAATCGCTAAAACTTTTATTTCGTTTCCCTCTTTAAAAAGTGGGAGAAAATTTGCATTAAAATATCTGGGATTTAAATTCTTAGGCCAACTTGGCGATATTTCTCAAAGTTTGAGTTTGACATTTAACAAACGTAACGTAAATAATAACCATAAAAAACCCTTTAAAAATTGCTTTTTGTGAAGATGCTAAATAACACTATGTTTCAGTTATTTGTTACAAATGTGAGAAATTATTTATCAAAATTTCCATTATTGAGCAAATGCATAATTTGGGCCAACTTAGCGGGGAGTAAGCAACGTCAAAGTTTTATCCGCATAGTTCCCGTTCCCGTAAGAATATGGGAATAAAATAATCCTATGTTACTCGCTGATAATGTAGCTTTCCATTGGTGAAAAATTTTTAAAATCAGACCAGAAGTTCCCGAGATTAGCCGGAACAAACAGACAGACAGACAAAATTTAAAAATTGATTTTTTGATATAAGTACCGTATATGCCTTTAAATGCATTTAGTAAAAAGCTGCTAATTTGAAATTACAAATAGACACTTCAATTTTATTTATTTATATAGATTGTTGATTGTTTCATAAAATGTTTTAAACAATATATATATAGGCTATTGATGTTAGATTTTTAATTCATGTAGGCAAATAACCTTTTGTATTCGTATGTATATAAATGACAATTTTCTTTCTAAATGAACAAAATAATTATTTTCTCCCCTTATTCTAAAAGAAAATTAATGGTCAAATTTTGAATTTTTTTAAAAACTTTCGACGGATATTTTAAATTAACATTTAGCCTTCTGTTCTTTAAATCCGTTTTCAAATGAGACAAACTAAGAAAATATATTTTATTTTTGATGCAAATTAAATTTATTCTTTTGAAAAACAATTTAAAATAAAAACAATTATTTTTTGTTTCTAAAAATTTTTTGCTAAAATTAATAAATATAAAAAGCCAATGTGTCAAAAAAATTGTCTGTTTTAAAATAAATATTTGTTAAAGATGCAGAATAATATATAAGAAAGAAATTTTGGATAGGTTTTGGGAAAATAAACGATAAAAAATTTAGACCGACGATCTATTTCGCAGAACAAAAACCATCGCCAAACACCAAAATATATCCTTGTTTATAAGTTGTATTATTTTTCTAGTTGTATTTTTTAAGAAAAGAAGATTTATTCGTATAATACTTGGCGCCACTTTTCAAATATTTCGCTAATTAATTAAAGGATGGTTTAAAATGGATGAACCAAAAATTTCTCATGTAATACTGTATCAGATTCTTTTATAAAATTTTTCATCTTATTTTACTCTTTTGTATATCATTTCCAAAAAATAACTATCACATTTTGCTTGAAATATTTTTTAAAAAAATAATTGTTTTTTTATTTAGCATTAAACAATGCACTTTTTAAATACTCTTCCGGTAAATTCGACAAAATAAATGTAATACATCTCATTTTTCCATCCTCCCCCCCCTTATTTGGGAAAAAAGGAAGCAAAAAAAAGGAAAAAGAAAAAAACAGATGAACAGCAAACTTTTTTTCTATTAATTATATAATAAGTGTTATAAAATCAGAATTTTTTTTTTTTATTTTTCTTAGAAACTACTGCCATAGATCATATGCACATACTTCATACTCATGTGGTGATAGTATCTATATAAGCCAGTAACAGCTTCCGGACTGAAGTGACCATTTTGGTCAGCGGTAAGTTACGTGCTTTCAGATCAGAAGGTACCGAGATCTATTTTCCTTCATTGGTGACCCCAGCTGAACTTTGAAAAAACGTAACCTTCATGTTGCTTTCGTGGTACCATCTACCTGCCGCCAAAGCAATTAAAAGCCGTCAGATCCCCATGACGCAACAATCAAGCCGTCAGATCCCCATGACGCAACATCAAGCCGTCAAATCCACATGACGCAGTAATCAAGCCACACGCTCGCCAAAAATTATATCGTAAATCACCACAGGCTTGCCCGGAGCACATAATGCGTTGTTGGATCTCACAAGCAAAAATATCAACACGGATCCCTTTCTTGTTCTGTACTTTTTGAGCGTCAACGATTTAATTGATCTTGTCTGACTTCGTCAGACCCTGGAAGATTAGCAACAACAACATTGTACCGTTCGTTCGCCTGGTAGGGGAACTTTGGTAACCCCACATTCCCCTACCGACACACTGGTAGGGGAATGTGGTGGTGGTGGTATAAGTCAGTAGCAGCCTCTGGGACTGAAGTGATCATTTTGTTCCAAAGATAAGTTACGTGCTTACAGATCATAAAGTACCGAGATCGAAACTCCTTCACTTATAATGAATTCTAAAAAAGAGCACAAATAAATTAGTTTTGGAATTTGTAATACGGAAATTATTCTACTATTTGATTACTTCTTTTAATTTCAAAAACCCTTGTTATTAATATTTTCATTCAACCTTAAAAAAAAGGAAAAATTACTTTTCTTCCTAAAAGAATCAATTTCTAGCCAGCCCCTGAAGAATCATTTAACATCTTCACTTATTCTATTTTACTGCTTAGAAGATTTATCGTCATGAAAATATCCAATGCACTCTAACTCTTCGACGCGTAGAGCTTTTTAGCTGAATCATCTCCCTTATGCATCCTTACGTTTAACCGAGTCCATCTCTGATGCTTACACATAAAACAACTCCTCTTTCATTCCCAACTTAAGACCTATTCCTGTATGCCAAAGATACCGAGCTTCATTTTTATCACCTTATCATTTTTTTCCCTAGTCCATGTTATGCTACACGCGCATACATTTATATACATATTCCCATTCGTCTGCTTTAGTAGCAAAAGGCATAATATATGTGATTCAAGGTCCGTATAACCTAGGATTTCATTCTACTGCCCTCCCCCTCCCCTCGAACTTTGGTGGATACCCTTACTACATGGGGACGGAAGAGGCTGTTTTTTATGTTTTGGTATTGTTATTTCTAAATAGGATGATTTGTTTGCTAGTTTACGTATCAAGGAAAAAATTCTGACTGGCGCTAAAGAAAGGTGGAGTTTGAAATACAGAACAGCCTCCATTTTTGGCCACAAGTGAAAATGACCATTCGGTTGAAAGAGCCTATGCCAAAAAAATAAAACCACATCATTACTATTTTGTTATAAAGTTAAGAATATTCAGTTTGCATATTCATTTGAATGTGTAATCGAAATTAATTTCAAATAGTAATGATCGATAATTATTATTTAATATAGTCGTAGGGTTTTATTTTGTTTTAATGAGTTTTTTTCTTCAAATGCTTTATAATTTAAAAATACAAAAATAGTTTACTAATTCAATCGCTTTTATAATTTAACAATAAAGAAAAAAAAGTGCGAAGCTAGAAAGCAAAATCAAAAATTAACTTTTAGTATGGTATTTTAAACAGCATCACACATAACTATTTTGAAGTTAAGAATATTTAGTTTGGTATTCATTTGAATGAGTATTCGAAATAATTTTCAAATAGGTGATCGATAATAATTATTTAATTTAATCTTAAAAGTCTCAGTTTGGTATAAGGAGATTTTTTTTCAAATGTTTTATAATTTAAAGATTAAAATATTTGTGTAGAAATTCAATCACTCTGATGATTTAACAAATAAGAAGGAAAAGTGTGAAGATGGAAAACAAAATCATAAATTAACTTTTAGAATGGTTTTATTTTTTTAAAATATAGATTGCTGATTAAAATATTATATTGCTTTAGAGATTAGGATATTATGTGTAAAATTAAACACTTAAAATAAGTAATATTCAAGGAATTTAAACTCTGAATAAAATTTGTTTAGAATGATCAGCTCAGTATCTAAATATAAAATTATACTTAAATATTTGTAAAGACACAAGTTAAGGATTGTTTTTTATTTTAAATTTAAATATATTACATAATGAATATTTCCAAAATGTAAGATTAACAAAATTTAATGAATTTCGTATTAAAAATGTTTTTTAGAAATTTTTAATGTAGCTTAAAAATATAAACAAAGATGTGAGATTTAATTGTGAGTGAACAAATAAGACAAGAAGATCGAAAAAAGTTTTATTACTTAAATAATTTAATGGATGACTTATTAAAATATTAATTATAACAATTATTTTTCGCGTGAATTATTATATTCAACATTGTTAAAAAGAACTTTTATTTACTTATTACAATATCTTATATTAATTCATATATCATTAGTAGTACTGAATATTTAAAAACATTTATTAATATAATCTTTTCTTTTAGGGCATTTAATGAAAGTGTAGTTGGAAAGAGCTAGAAAAAAATTAATTAGCGATAACTAAACAGAATTTTTAAATTAATTATATTTCCTTTTACTAACTGCTTATAAATATTTTGAAATATTATCTTAACTGCTTAAAATGCGTTACTAATTTTAATAAGCTTGAGATATTTAATTATGAACAAAATAAAATGCTAAAATATCTGTACTGTGAAATATGCCGTTATTTTTATTGTGTTTAAAATCTGTGATAAAAAAAGTAAAATATTAATGCTTTCATGATTTTAATGTGCCTGGTATTTTCTTATTTTTATTATGAAAAGCACTATAGTAAAAACGTAGGAATGTTGAAAAGTAAGGCGGAAAAAAGTTAAGGAAATTTCAAAAAGTTTCAAAATAGAAAACTTATCATTAGTATCTAAGTTTTTAATTACCGGATCGGCCCTAAATGTTAATTGTAAAAGATTTATTTTCGCAATTCAAATTTGCAGTAAATATCCTTGATGCATTCCTCAACAGCAACAACAAAAATCGGAGAAATTTATTTTAAACTAACCATTTTTTTTTAAAAGTGGGGATCAATTATCAGATGTCGTAGTCATAGTCGCGCAAGCTGGTAGCCAGCATTATTTTATTTATTGTTTTCTACTTAGGGGCCCCTGTTCTGATGCCTGTTTAAGTCCGCCATATAGAAGGGGCTCAAAACCCTTACATTTGCACAGTCAGGACATTTGGAGAGTCGGATGCTTACTCAGGTGTCGTCATCGTCACTTGACTCAGATTTAACATTACAAGGTTAATATCCGATAGCCATATTGTAGTTTAAACTCTTTAAGTCAATAAACAATATAATAAAATCAATTGATTTTTTTTACGTTTCCCCTGCTCAAATCTCGCCAAGTTGGCGTTAAGAGCGGAAACAGAAAATATACACATAAAAATATAAATAAATATTAGTTGTCATTGGTTTTTCATCTATTTTTGGTGTATTATGACTTAACAGATAACAAAATACCGTGACTTGTTTTGCAAATGTAGTGGTTAATGGTTACCAACAGGAATATTTCATTTGGCGTTGGTTGTATCATTTTTGGCGACTTTATCACCTGTGATGGCGAAAAGGAAAAGTACCAATTGATTATTAAATTATTTTTATAACTTCTCTTTTACCAAAATGAAAAAGAAAAAAAAATTTTTTAAACGACTGAGAAATTGATCAAATAAATCAACAGCAGCTTATTGTACTATTTTGTTATTATCTTCATAAAATTTATCATTTTTAAAGGATAAGTTACAACTCTAAAGAAATATTCTTTAATAGTAAGTAGTCCAGCTAAATAAATCGGTGTAGCTAAAAAAGTCCTTAATGTTTTTCTAACAAAAAAAATTGTAAAAAATTAGTCATTATGATAAAAATCCACATAGAATTGATATGTCATTAAAAGGAAACCCATAACAGCTAAATATAAATGTTTGAGTAAATGCAGACAACTAAAGAGGATAAAAAAGGCCAATTTTATTTTTCATGCATTTTGATAAAGTATGTACACGCAATTAATTTCAAGAACAATCTGTAACAGTTTAAGCATAATTTACCGAGAATAATGTCAAAAGCTACGAATTCTTTCAATTATTTTTAAGTCCATCATTTTAGCTATTTAAAAAAGTATGTAATTAAATTAAACGCAAGATTCGGATGATTTTTTCAAGCTGTTTCTATTTTTAAATGCATTTAAATATCTCAGAATGAAAAAAGACAGAATGCGTAATAGATTAAAAGTCATCAACATACTGAAATTAATTTATCAAATGTATACTTGCAAATACAATAAAATTATTTTGAAAGAAAATTTCTAGGTCACTAATTACGCGATCGGAACCGTAATTCAGAGAAAAATTAAAAACGGAGAATTATTTTGATCTTTAATGT
>BMAO01034123.1:0-15666 GCA_019973975.1 Trichonephila clavata
ATTCGCATTGTATATATATGTGTGCTGTACCTACAAGCACATGTAGAAACATCGATGATTTATTTATTTATTTCTCACTATATATTCGTAACAGAAAACTTCAAAATTCTTTCCCAACCCAATTTCCCAACTACTTGCGATAATTTTTTTAAAAAAAATGGAGGTATGGGGATTTTGTGTGTGTTTAGATATGTTTAGCACATTTTCAGAAAAACATGCTAAATTAAGAAGTTAAAAAAATTATTATCACTAAAATGGGTAGAAATTTACAAAAAATAGCATAAACAGGACCCATTCTGTACCAAAATTTATGAACAAATTTTAAATTTTTCGATTCTGATGTGTTGCTAAATTATTCACTTTTGAAATGACTTCAGAATAAGGGATATTTTAATTTTTACAAAAAACTAGAACATTTTATCTAGTTATAAAAAAATTGCTTAAATAACAGTGTTTGTATTTACATAAGTAACTGTAAATTTGTAATAAGATAGTTATTGATAAATCTGAGGGTTAAAACACTTTTACTATTATACCGAACATACACAAAAAATTTCAGTTAATTATTTTCAAAACCTTGAGCATTAAAAAAAACCACATTTCGAGTAAATCGCGTTTTAAAGTATGACAATATCCTGCTTAATGACATCTGCTTTTACTAAAAAATTTGTAGTTTTTGTTCTAGTGAACGGGAAATAATGAATTTGATATTTTTATAAAGCTAATAAATGGCTAGGAAATACAATTATATATATAAAAAAATTGTCATTTTTTTGGCAAAATTCACAATTTTAGGGTAATGGATACCTTAAGCAAATAACGTTTTTGAAACCAAAAAGCAAAAGAAGAAGAAGCAGACCCTTATAAGATGGCTAGACAATATATAAAAAATATACTTCCGAAAATCGTAGTAAATAGATGGAAAACAATAGAAAGGAACAGATCAAGGTGATTTAACTAACTGAGACATTATTTACCAGAAATCGGCGTAGTGTGTATGAAGAAGATAAGCTTTATAGATTCTGTAAAAATTAAAGATAAAGGTAGCTCCATAAAAAGTATGTAAAAAGCTCTTATCATACTGTATTAATGCTAAGAAAAAAGGTTAGGGTATCTACTCTTTACGAGAAGTTTATCATTAAAGCTTTAATTGCTTAACTTTAAAGCTTTAAATATGAGAGTAAATATTTATCTGTAGCTACTCATCCGTATTGCAGTAACTGAAATTATAGAGAAAGAAGTGTTTTTTTTTCCAAAATATTAGGTGTACAACTTTGCTTCCGCCGTTTTGTAATAGATGGCTGTAGTGGTAAGTGGTAGTCGAAATAAATAGATCGTAGATAGCCTACAATAAGCTTAGGTATTTGTAAACATAACGCCATCGAAATATTAGTCGATTTGTTTCGGCATCATAAAGTTATTCTCGATTAAACATGTCAGCTTACGAGCCAAATTCTCGTCATTTGCGGGAGGTTTTTAATTTCTGCTTTGATATGAGAAATCTGCGGTTGAGGCTCATAGAATGCTCTCAGATACTATGGTGAGGCCACTATTAGTGAAAGAATGTGCCCAGAGTGGTTTCAACGCTTCAAGAACGGTGATTTTGACGTCGAAAACCAGCATGGCGGTGGAAGAGAGAAGGTTTTCGAAGATGCAAAATTGGAGGCATTACTTGATCAAGACTCGTGTCAAACGCAACAAGAATTGGCAGGATCATTAAGAGTGACGCAACAAGCCATTTCACAAGGCCTGAAAGTCATGGGAATGATTCAGAAACAAGGAAATTGGGTGCAGTACGAGTTGAAGCCGAGAGATGTTGAACGGCGTTTGTTTGCTTGTGAACAGCTGCTTGCAAGGCAAAGACGGAAGGGATTTCTGCATCGCATTTTGACTGGGGATGAAAAATGGGTTCATTACGATAATCCCAAGCTCAGAAAATCATGGGGATATCCCGGCCATGCTTCCACGTCGACGGCCAAACCAAATATTCACGGTTCCAAGGTCAAGCTCGGTATTCGGTGGGACCAGCTCGGCGTAGTGTATTATGAGTTGTTAAAACCGACTGAAACAATCGCAGGCAATCGTTATCGAACGCAATTAACGAGCATTGAAAGACAAACGGCCGCAATACAAAGAGAGACATGATAAAGTGATTTTACAGCATGACAATGCTCGACCCCGTGTTGCGAAAGTGGGCAAGACATACTTGGAAACGTTGAAATGGGAAGTCCTACCCCACCCGCCGTGTTCTCCAGAAGTTGCTCCCTCGGATTATCACTTGTTTCGATTAATGGCACGCGGCCTGGCTGAGCAGCACTTCCGGTCTTATGAAGAAGCAAAAAATTGGATCGATTCGTGGATCGCTTCAAAAGATGACCAGTTTTTTCAACGCGGGATTTCGTACGCTGCCCGAAAGATGGGAGAAAGTAGTGGCCAGCGATGGACAATATTTTGAATCATAAATGTATAACCAGTTTTTTACAATAAAGCCTCGAATTTCGGAAAAAAAACGGCGGAAGCAAAGTGTACGCCTAATATAATTACCTAGTATTTAAATATTTAAACATAGCCTATAAAAACTTGATTTCTTTAAATGTAGTTTACATGAATATATACATTTATGTATAACAAAACTATAAAAATATATTTTTCTTTAATTGTTTTATCCTCAAATAAAAAAAAAATTAACATCATTTTTGTTTGTTTGATAATATAAAATATGAATTTTTTTTGCACCAAAAACTATTTTAAATTAATTGTTAATTTTTCAATACCCTTTAAGCTTCACCGAATGTTGCTTCAATTATGCTTTAAATCCATATAAATTTATTTGAAAAACATAAAACATACGTTTGTATATAATTTAGAATTTTAAAAAATAAAATTTTTACCTTATTTTATTTTATTTAGTTTTTGTTAAAATATACCATCGATTACTCATTGTTTTTATTTAGAAAGTTTATTTAAATTATTTGTGATATTTACCAAAAAAATCTGAACGTATCTATTATATTTAATATTGTTAAATAAACTGAAGTTATTCATTATTGGCCAGTTAAATGGTTTTCAATTTCAAAATAGGATAAATAATAAAATTAGCACTAACTATGTAATAAGTGCACATACAGTACCTTAATAGTTAATTGAAAACTTCCTTTGCGTTTTAAATAGAAATAATTAAAACTTCTGACGTTCAACATTATTGCAACGGACAAAATATTCTAAATAGAATGCTCTCAGTTACTAGAAGAAAATCCATTATTTTAACTTCCCTAGATGAAAAATAAAATATTTCAAGAATTTATTTAGAATACATAAATTGAAGAAAATAATTTTAATTACTTGAATGTCAATATGGAACACACAATGCGATGAAAATGAATTTTAACTTAATATAAGATCCATTAAATATTCAGACTTTTTAAACATTGCATAGAATAAAATTGATTTTAAACCTTCTCTTAATGCATTAATTTTAAATAAAATTCATTTTTAATCACTAAAAATAATAGTATTCCTAACGTATTTTATTTGTTTTCTTAACTATGATAATTAATTTTAAGGAGATTGATATAATTTAATTTGGTACTCTACAGATAAATAATGAATGTATTTCTGGGTTATAATAAAAATTAAACATGCAGGTCTTAAGAAATTTTGATAATATTTCTAGCGAGCATCAATAAAAAATATACCATTAAGAAGGAAAAATGCAAATAAGAAAATGTTTAATAAGTATAGTATAAGAGGTTGATTACTTATTTATTTTTAATTACGTCTGAATAAATTTTGAGTCTTATTGTTATTTAAATACTAGTTATGTATGGGGATAAACATTTATATGAGCACTTAAATCTCTTGGAATTAACTTTGACATGCAAATTTAATTAAAGGCGTTATTAATTCTTCATTCATTAGATTACAAAAAAATGAATGCATAGAAATCATAGGCTATTTATAATTTTGGAGAAATATTTTTTTTTACTTCTGGTATTATTGTTCCTGGCAATTTAGATCAAATTTCAAATTTGGATACCTTAGAGCAGTGCTTCCCCAACTTTTTATCGCGTCGGACCGGTCAACGTTCGATAATTTTAGCGCTGCCTGCAGAGTAGGACATTGATTGTTTATATTTCAGATTGTTTTGATGTAATGATCTTAATTTAATTGCATTTAAGCATGCCTTTAAAATAAAATACGGTTACATTAATAAATGAATACCAAGAGATTTAACGTGGAATATAAAAAGAAAAAGTCACACAAAATGGGAGAAATACACCACAGCTAGTGATCAAGATCACAGCTCGTGGTTGGCGCATAATGAGTTAGAGCACTGGTGGGTAGACTTTCCCAGGGTACGGGCTACTTCTAATGTTTTTAAGGTAATGCGGTCCACCCAATGACGTAGGTGTGGCCATTCTGTATTAAAATTGTATGTTTTCTTTTTTCAACACTTGTTTTCGACATTGTATCCCTCTATTAAAAAATGAAAATACTATTTTTGCTACAAAAACTCAAGTAACGCAAAATTGTCAAGTTGAATGCTTGAACAACTATGAGCGAATGCTAGACCGTGACGATATTCAATGCAGTGAGCAGAGAAGTTACTTGAATCATGAATCTGAAACCGACGTATGTACTTAGTTTGTTCGCTACCGAATCCGCGGAACATGACGTCAACACAAGAACCCAATCCCGTGAAAGAGCGCGAAGTGCTGATCATCAACATTTATTCTCTCTTTCAATCAGCGAGTTGGGAATTTTTTCCCTACAATGGCAGTGAACGTGTTAAGAATCATCGTTTGCATCAAATGAAGGTACATTTGTTGCCTATTGCTATTGAATCATTTGCTTAAGTAAAAACAGTCGCATCCATTGTGAAAAGACGATTCTAAAATTTAGCTGGAATCAGTGTTCCATAAATTTTATTTTAGTAAGCGTGTCTTAGGTCTTAGTAAAAGCGGTCACCCCAAAATGTCTCGGTGGTCTACCGGTCAATCACGATCGACTTAATGCCCATCCCGGAGTTAGAGCCTAATACCTCTGAAGACTTGCTATATAGAGGGGGCATGTTAAATCCGTCGAGGCTCAGAAGTCCTCCCATTGGTGTTGAAGTTAGGAGAGTGATATGCCATCTCAGATATCATCCTCGTCACTTGACCATGTTTCAAAATTACGAGGCCCATAGATAATAGCCATTTAGAATCTCTGCAGAGCAACGCTAATATAACTCACTCCCTTACACCATATTAAATGAAATGGTAATAATTTAATAATTCTTGGGCGGTCCGAGATTTTAGGACCGAATCACGGAAGCATATATTCGGATTCCATCCATTTTAAATGAGTGAATGTCTCATAACGTCGCAGTATAAAACAATACAAGGGCAAATGGCGACGGAACTCTTGATGTTAAATAGTCAGGTAAGGAGGATAACACTTGAGCTGTTCATCCTCTCTCCGAATTTCAGCACCATATCAATGGGTGGACTTTGAGCTTCGACAGATTTAACATGCATCAACACCTCTACGCGTTAAGTTAACAGAGGCACAAGAATAGAAGTCACGACACTCCGGCCACGCGAGTCCCTGATTACTAGACTACTATAGCTATTTCTATCCATTTTAAATTGATGACATAGAAAACAGAAATGGATAGATATAGCAAAATTCTTCATCACTCAACAAAATATATAAATACGACACTTTTTTTTTCCAGTAAGGCAGCTAGTTTTGTTTTTCAAACTTTCTAGATGAGTCAAATGGATTAGACGAAACTTCCCTGTATTTTGACGGATTAATTTCTTCTAACCCCTTAACTGCCCATGAAATCTAAGAAATTCACCCCCAGTGCCACCGTTTTTTTGCACAGGCACGCGTTGTTTGCGGTTTATTGGGAGAAAAGAAGAAGCGTGTTTTTCAACCTAAAAATTGTTGATTTCACTTTAAATAATAAAAACTAAATAAAATAATTAAATGAAAATACAAATTATTACTTATCTGTTGTGCGATATATCCTTAAATATGGTGAAAACATAAACCAGCGTTCCATTCTGTTAATTGATAGCGTACAAAGATACCCAGTTTTCAGACTTATTCGTACAAAAATTATTAAAAAGTTCCTATTGCACACGGAAAGCGAAAATGAGAGGAAATATATTATAGAAAAGAGCACACTCAAACGAAAAAACAAGAAACACTGCTTAACTATGAATTTCATCATTCCTGGAATATGCCCTTTCAAATTTTCTCCCGCCTTTTCTGCTAAATAAGTAAATTCTTTAGAAGCCATTTTATTGTATTCCAAAGCCTTTTTATTGTAGTATTAAACAGACTAGCACAATGCAAAAGGTCCTCCTTTGAAAGGACGAATATACACGCCTGAGGCTCTAAAGACACCATCTCAGCAGGACGCGTGAACACGCCCGGGACACTTAGGGGCTAATTGAATATCAGATTTCATAAAAAGAAATAAATCTAGTAAAAATATTGCGAAACTAGTATTCTTCTCATATTGTCAAGACATTCAGTATTCTAAAAAAATAAATTCTTTTTAACCAGAATATTTAGACATGATTCTTTTTATCTTTATAGTCTCTAGTAATTGAAATAATACACTCTCTGAAAAAGAATTCATTTCAAATCAGGCGTCCTATTTAAAAATAATTCTATTTTCACACTTATTAATTATTCATAAAAGTTTAGGATTTATGTAAATTAAATATATTTTATATGCGAAATTAATTTCTAGTTGTTCAGAAAACTGTTATGCGTACGTATTACATTTTATACAGCTTTATATATGTGTTGCATCTTTCTGAAAAGTTAGAAAATTATGATAATCGTGAACTTAATAGATTGCTTAATGGATTTTATTAACTCCAGCTATGTATACGCTCCATTTTACATCGGCAGCAAAATGCAAGGAATGTGCAGTGGGGAAAAGCATGGAATTTAATTTTAAACGCAGAAGTTTTAAATAGAGATTATATATTGCTCATTCGCCTCATAACGCGTTTCCTCCTACGATACAACGTGAATTATTTAGGTAATTACATTTTCAAGCTGCAAGCAAACGAGTTGAATGGAAAATATTTTGCATCTGAGGATAACTTGACACACTTTTACAGAGAATATCTAGTCTTAATGTATTTCCTAAAATAGAAGTTAAGGCTTTTTAGTGTTTCATAAGCCATAAAATGTTTTGGTAACAATTCTTGTTCTCTAATTTAAATTAGCTAATTTTTAACAAGTTTGTTAACAAGTTTTAATTGTTTTCAGACCTAATTGGCTTAGTTAGAATGGCTTAAAGTGATTTTGAAATGAAATGCGAGATTTTTCTATTTTGAAAAATGGATTATATTGTTTATCCTGAAGGTTGGGTATCTTTCTTAAATATCCGGAGAGCTCATAAATAAGTTACAAAACAGTAGCTATCATGGAAATCATTATTTTGTTTTCAAACTGCTTGAACTGAAATTTTCTTGGTTGATCCTTGAGTGATTATTATTCATTATTGCGATTCCATTTCCAAAACAATAGATCTAATTAGGATTAACGATATACGAGGAAAATGAAGAAGTGATTTTGAGCCCTGATCGTAAGAGAAAGATGACACCTAATAAGTGCTGCTCGACCAAGCGGAGAACATTGCTTCCTCAATAAATGAATTAAATTGACCGCAGTGAAGACGCGAGAGTTTATTATCATCTATATATATAAAGGAGAAAAGCGACTCACTCACTGACTGACTGACTGACTGACTGACTAATCACGAAATCTCTGGAACTATTCAACCTACAGACTTGAAATTTGGTAGACATGTTCCTTTGATAGAGTAGACATCAGCTAAGAAAGGATTTTCCGAAATTCGAAACGCAAGGGGCGTTACGGGGGGTTAAGGGCTTTAATAATAATTGTTTCCATGTTTAAACTACTTGATGTACAATCTTGAAATTGGGTAAGCGGATTCCTTTCAGAGAGTAGAGATCCGCTACAAAATGAGTTTGCTGAAAATCGACCCCAAGTGGCGTTGCAGGGGCTTAGGGGGCGTTATAGATAATTATTTCCATTTTTAAACTATTTGACGCACTGTCTTTAAATTTGATATAAATAGATTCCTTTCGTAGAATAATGATCAGTTACAAAACAGGTTTTGTGAAAACAGACTTCTAAGTGGCGTTGTGGGGGATTAAGGGGCGTAATAGATAAATATATCCGTTTTTAAACTACTTCACCTACCTGCTTGAAAATTGGTAGGTAAGTTTCTTTCCTGGAGTAAATATCCGCTACAAAATGGGTTTTGGGAAAATTGACCCCAAGGGGTGTTGCGGGGGCGGGGGTTTAAGGGGCGTTATAAATTCCATTTTTAAGTTACTAGACGTACAGTCTTGAAACTTAGTAAGCAGATTCCTATTCATAGGGTACAAAATGGGTTTCGTGGAAATTGCCCCCAAGTGGCGTTGCGGGACTTAAGGGGCGTTATAGATAATTATTTCCATTTTTAAACTATTAGACGCAAGTCTTTATATTTGATAAATAGATTTCTTTCATAGAGTAGAGATCAGCTATAAGAAAGTTTTGTGAAAACAGTCCTCTAAGTGGCGTTGCAGGGGATAAGTGCGTAATAAATAAATATTTTCGTTTTTAAACTACTTGACCTACCTGCTTGAAAATTGGTAGGAATGTTTCTTTCATGGAGTAAATATCCGCTACAAAACAGGTTTGGGGGAAATTGACCCCAAGGGGTGTTGCGGGGGTGGGGGTTAAGGGCGTTATAAATTCCGATTTTTAAGTTATTAGACGTACAGTCTTGAAACTTAGTAAGCAGATTCCTCTCATAGGGTAGAGATACGCTACAAAATGGGTTTCGGAAAATTGCCCCAAGTGGCGTTGCGGGACTTAAGGGGCGTTACAGTTAATTATTTCCATTTTTAAACTATTAGACGCACAGTCTTTATATTTGATAAATAGATTTATTTAATAGAGTCAGCTATAAGAAGGTTTTGTGAAAACAGACTTCTAAGTGGCGTTGCGGGGTATAAGTGGCGTAATAGATAAATATTTTCGTTTTTAAACTACTTGACCTAGCTGCTTGAAAATTGGTAGAAATGTTTCTTTCATGGAGTAAATATCCGCTACAAAACGGGTTTGGAGAAAATTGACCCCAAGGGGTGTTGCAGGGGGTTAAGGGCAGATATAAATAATTATTTCTATTTTTAAACCATTAGACTCACAGTCTTGAAATTTGGTAAGCAGATTCCTCTCATAGGATAGAAATACACTACAAAATGTGTTTGTGAAATCGACCCCTAGGTGGCGTTTGCGGGGGTTCAAGGGGCGTTATTGATAATTTTTTTGCATTTTTAATTAATTGGACGCACAGTCTTCAAATTTTGCTAAGCAGATTCCTTTCATAGAGTGCAATTCCCCTACAAAATGGGTTTTGTGAAAACAGACCCAGAAGTGGCGTTGCGGGGGGCTCAAGTGGCGTTATAGAACAATTATCCCCATTTTTAAACTGTTAGACGTACAGTCTTGAAATTTGATAAGCAGATTCCTTTCGTAAAGTAGAGAACCGCTACAAAATGGGTTTTGCGAATATCAACTACCAAGTTTAATTTCGGGAGTTTAAGAGGCGTAATCGATAAATATTTCCATTTTTAAACTATTTGATCATCCTGCTTGAAAATTGGTAGGCATGTTCCTTTCATGGAATAGAGTTCCTCTAACAAAGAGTAAAACGAAAATTGACCCCTAAGGATGTTTGCGAGGGGTCAAGAGGAGTTACAGAAAAAATTAATGTTTTTAATTGTTAGACCCATATACTTGAAATTTGTTAAGCATGTTTCTTTTGTTGAATAGAGATCCACTAAGAATGTATTTTAAGCAAATCAAGTTCTTAGGGGGGGTGCAGGGGGTTACTGGGACGTATTGACAAAAAAAATTACTTTTTTCGAGCTACAAGGACTATAATAATGAAATTTGGTTTGCATTTTCTTTTGTTGAATTGAAATCCTCTAAGAGCGGTTATTTTGGAAAACGGCTCTCAACGGGATTACGGGGATATTGATAGTAAAACTTTTTTTTTTCTGTTAGATTTAGACTTGAAATTTGGCTTGCATGTTCAATTTACGGAGTAGAGATCCACCGAAAATTGGTTTTGCGGGAATCCACTTGGTTTTTGGGTTACGAAAGAGCAAATATCATTCTATACTTCAATTTTAGAGATTTTTAGAAATACAAATTAGATGAGTTCTGCCCTTTTTTTTGCGACAGTTAAAGGTATAAGTATATTTTTCAATACAATCGAATTCTTAATGCTAGGACTTAGATATCAATAATTTATACATATATATAAGCAGTAAAAATTTATAAAACATCATGAAATACCCAGCGAAGCGGCGGGTAACAGCTATATTAATATAAATACTCTTTTCAGATACAATTTAAGGGAAATTAGATCATTCGATTTTATCTATGTATATGACTAATTTGGAATCTACACGTTTAGCGGACGCTAATTAAAATACAATGCGTTTGAATTTACGTTTAAAAATGGATTCACCTTGAGTGGAAATTTGAAACTTATTTCCTTGTTTATATTTAGTTGTCTTCAAGTTTCCTCAAGTAGAAACTTGTTTCTGAAACATCTCTCATTAAAAAAAGACTGTAATACAAGATTTGAGCAAAAGCCACTATTTTTTTTATTGCTGTTTCTTAGACTCACACGCGTAGAAGTTAACGAAAAGAAATACCGTTCATTAAAAAAAAACATAGCTTAAAAACGTTTTAAACTTATAAATACTATATAGTTTTATACAAATGTTAACAGGCCTTCTGTAAACAAACAAAAAAAAACTGTAAGAACAGGGCAACATAAGTAGATATCAAAATACGGAGCGAGGCCTATTGTGCTATAATTTATGCGTATGCTCTTTTTTTACATTTTAAAGAGTACACCAAGTCATATCAATGACTCAAAGGGCTAAATTCATGTGACGTCATAGTCACATGATAATGAGAATTATGTGTTTCCAGTCAATCAGTTCATGTGCTTCGCTGTTGCCAGCGTTTGCTTTTTGCGAACGCTTTCTTTTTTTTTAAAGTACATATTTGTCAATGATAATAACACACTTAACTTAGCAAAATGCTTTCTATTTAAGGTATCTGACAAATTGCGACAACTTTTTTTTAAAAAAATGGAGGTATAGGGAATTTTTTTGTGGTTTTTAGATTTGCTTAGTACATTTAAAGAAAAATATGCTAAAATTAAGAAGAGAAAAATAAATTATTATTACTAAAATGGGAAAAAATAACACAAACGGTGCCCGTTATGTATCAAAGTTTATGAACAAATTTTGAATTTTTCAATTCTGACGTGTTGCTATGTTATTCACTTTTGAAATGACCTTTAGGATAAGAGATATTTTAATTTATAAAAAAACTAGAGCACTTTATCTTTGTTACTATATGAAATTGCTTAAAATAACAGTGGTTATATTAACATAAAGGACTGTAAATTTTGTAATAAAACAGTGATTGATAAAATCTGAAGGTTAAAACACTTCTACTATTTTACAGAACATTCACAAACAAAATTCAGTTAATTGTTTTGAAACTTTTTCAGCAATCGCTGTCTGCGTTTGAGCATTTTCAAAAAAACACATTTCGAGTAAAACGCGTTTTTAAAGTATGACCTATCTTAGTTAAAAAAAATGGAATCTGCTTTTTCTAAAACACTTGTAGTTTTTTCCCCCTATTCAACAACAAATAATAAACTTGGTATATTTATAAAGCTAATAAGATGGTCTATAAAATAAAATCATAAAACAAATTTGTCAATTTTTGGCAAAATTCACAATTTTAGGGTAGTCGGATACCTTAAAATTACATGTATAAAGTATATTTTTTTAATTTTCAAAAACGCTTTGAAGAATCTTAACACTTGAACATGTTTGCCCTATTATCAAATATGAAAATCTATCTAAATTTTACATGTAGAACAAGTACAAATTCTGTTTGTTTTGAATTCAATGAAGGGCACGTGATTGTCTTTATCACGTGACCATTCAAATAATTCATTCACAGTGTAAAGCTCTTCTGCTAGCGTTTAACAAGCGGATAACAAACGTTATATAGGTAACAATAAAGTATGAAGAAGGAGAAAAAGAAAAAAGAAACCAGATGCAATTAATAATTAAGTATACATCCTGTATTCGCTAGAACAGAATTAAATAGACAATCTGTTGAGGTTAAATTAATAAGTTAATATTATGTGTCACAGTCTGACATCATCCTACAGTTTACGGAAACTGTCAACACTGACAGTATGGTCTTTCATGACGTACGATAGATAATGTCAAACTTTCATTATAACTATCTATTGTAAGCGTTCTACAGTATAATTATTGCAGTAAATAAATCGTGTAGTTCTCATTACTAATTATTTAATCAAAATTTTTAAGAATACATTTGTTTTTATCTACTATAGGCATGAAATAATACTGCAACTCGAATAAAAGTTTAACTTGGCTGATGCAAATAAATTTATATCAAATTTTGAATGTAAAAGAATGAAAGCAGATTAATAACTTCGAATATTTTTTCAATTCTAAACAAGTAACTCATGCTATTATTTCATTATTTAAAAAAGAAGTGGAACTAATGCAAATTATAAGTTCTTTACCCGCTAAATTGGTCTTGGATTTAAAGCAGTTTTTAATCCAAGTTGACCTGCTAGCATTAAAAAAAACAGGCTGTAAAGAAAAAAAAAATATTGAAACTTGACGAAGCTGGTGAAAACAGATGAATTACAACCATTTGAAAAGTGAAATAATAAGAAATGTACTTACGATTTCTACGTAAAACGACACTGTACCTGGATAGAAAGTAATAATATGAAGAATTCTAAATGCTGAAAGAAAAATAAATTTAAGAAAAAAACAAGGGATGCATTAAAAAACTTTAAAAAAATAATATGATACCGAAAGAACTAAGTATGTATATTTTACGAAGAAAAGCGATCAATTATGAAGAACGGTTAAAAAATTATGAAATCATTTATTAAAAGATAAAAATAATTATGCTTTACAGAAATTATTATAGTAGAGAACACATTCGCACGGTAACATCCACAATATAGTATTCCGCCGTCCTATTTATTACTTTTTTTTGAACAATTGTTATATCTACTACATTTATCACATTTCATATAAGGACCGAAATCAGTCAAATCTTACCTAAGATTGATTCACCGAAATCTGAAACACTTAGAAAATAAATTTTACCAAAAATGCAAATTTGAGTATACCTATATGGTCTATATTAATTAAACAAAGAATCTTTTTTTTTAGTACGCTTTTTAAAAATGATCCTGATACTCACAATTACTTTAGAGTTAGTTATCCCATTATCCGACGGAATGAAATTGCCAAAAATAGAACACCAATAGTACAACAACAGCGTGTATTTTAGGAATAATTATTTTTTTAAAGTGAATTAATTGTTCAAATTTTATAGGGTTACCACAATAAAAATAAACCAGATAAAAATAACAATCATATATGTAAACACTATAGCAAACACAGTACCAAACGATAAAAAATCAAGGTAAACCATATCGGTAATGTTATCACCCAACTGAAGTTAAAACAATCTGCAGGTAGCGTAGCCATGTCAAATTAGTTCCAAAAAGTATAGCTATCGTTTTTTTTTTTTCTTTTCTTTAAATTCTTTTTTCCTTCCTTTCTCGAGACTATAATAATATCTTCTTTCAGACTTTCTCTGCTTCGCCGTTCTTTTTAAAAGCCCATTATGCTATCAAAATGCTATGTGTTTGTTATTTTCCATCGTTCTAAGCTTAAAATAAAATTTTATTTCCATTAATAAGAGAGAGAGAAACTACACACAATAAATCAGTAAAATTCATTAAAACAGTATGTTTTTACAGTGTAATAAATATTAATCATCATCGCCTGTAGTATAAAAACTCAATAATGTATTTAATTGCATAGTAAAGAAAGAAAACATTACATGGAAAAGTTAAACCGAAAGTAAAGTGAACAAATTAAAATGATCAGATGTGAAATTTTTTGGAACATTGATAAATTATTTCGATTTAAAGCCTGATTTTATTTACAGGAAATTAAAACTTAATTGAGAAGTAAATGAAAAATCACAGGTTGAGAAAACTTCGAGATATTTGAATGTTGTAAATAAATAAAACCATGCTTTTAAATTAGAACACATTTAGAGAGCAAATAGATTATTCTTTTATTGAAAAAGTCACCTACGCTCAGTTAAAATATTTTCAATATATTGAACAATAAATCAAAAACAGTTTTAAAAAACATTACATTCTCTTTTAAACAAGAATTTAAAATTGCAATGATAACATCGATCATTCTATGCTTAGGTTTTATAAAACAATAAAATGTGCCAACAACCTTTTTCAAAATGTTAGAAACATTTTTTTAATTGACTCATTTTTCTTAATTGAGTACCTTGCTTCATTGCTTGAATATTAATTAAATATTAGGTGTTAGTCTTCTCTAATTAAAAAGTTTAAATCCTGTTTTACTATTTAAAATTAAATTATCTCATTTTATGATGAGTTAGCTTTTTCTTATATTTTCTTTTACGTAGGAATCTACGTCTTTCACAAAGTTGCATTTAAAAAAAAGCAAATGTAAGTTTTAAAAGCACGATGCTTTTTAAACTCCTACATTTTTTAGATGACCCGCTGGTGGCGTGGTTGGTTGTCGCTGGCCTTTGAACCCAAGGTTGCGGGTTTGACCCCGGTCCAAGTCGGTGAATTTCCATGATGCAGAAAATCGACAGCGGCCATGTCGTATTATTATGCGGCATGAAAAGATCCAAGAGTGTCTGTTTGGCTTGGATGCTCTCGGCAATATTAAATCCTAGTACTGGTTCGCATCGCCAAGAGCTCAATGCATCCCTCTGTGGAGAAAACTGGGAGTCAAAATGCTTGCTGTAATTGGTATCGCCTATATGGTGCAGCGGTAAGAAGTGATACCAGCTCCTGAGGAATGTACTAGGTCTACAAAGTTTAAAAATAAATGCGCAGCCCCATTGAAGAAAAAATTTTTAGATTTCTGTCCACTTTACCGAGAGAAACATGTCATGCTTAAAGAATCAGGTATTATTTATTTGTAAGGTGAGCTTTCAAATTACATTTCAAATTTCTATATATATAATTCCTGGAATTTTTTCCCCTTCTTTTTTTAACTTATTGGTGGTCCTCGAGATCCTTTGCGGGGGCAGGGCAAGTTTCAAGGGCGTTTAATATGCTATCAAATAAATAGGCAATTATTTTAATTTTTAGTATGAATATTCTTTTTTTCATCAAATTTTAAATTTAATTAAATAAAAGATGTTCTAATTGTTAAACATTGTCTTATAATGTGATTCCTATAGCATATACAAAAGAGAGAAAGCTGTATTTAACAAAACTAAATAATTAGGTTCAAGTTCTGGATGATATTTTTACTAAAGTAATAAAGTTGTTTGTAACAAACGCTGGAATAAGATGAAATTTTTCAAACACGTAGTTTTCAAATTGAGAATAGATTGTGAAGAAACACACACAATTTTGAATTACACAAGCTATTTAAGGAAAAGAAAAGCAGATGTCATTAAATGCAT
>BMAO01034124.1:0-69539 GCA_019973975.1 Trichonephila clavata
TTTTTGGTTACAGTTAGAATGCAAACAAAACCAACAACATAGCGACCGAATAAGAATACTGCATAGAATAACATAATGCTTAGGTAAAAACATTTCCATTACAAAATATTTCATAAAATCCTCTAGGGAAAAATGAAGTTTTATTTTCCTCCGAGGCCATCGGAAAAGTATCAAAATGAAATAAAAAAAAACGCATCATCACATTCCTGCTACAAATATGTAATAAATATCAAAAATTTCCTCCAGAAATTCTTTAACCCAATCTTTTCCATGGAAAGTGTATTCTGTATTTGCTGGGCTGATTTTTCACTCCGTTTTCTTAAACATAATTTTTTCTCAGATAGAATATCGAATCTCGCCCCGTTTTCCTCTTTATTTCCTGCCATTTTGCTCATCTCATCGGCATTTCCGTTTTCCTTTTATTTTCCCGCCTTTTTTCCCTTTCCAGTATGTTCTTCTTTTGTTTTCCCGAATGTCTTTCGACAATAGCGTTACTTCTAATGGCGGCATTCCAAACTTGCAGTCTCTGTCTCTTAACTTTTTTTCCAGTTGTGTTTCCTAAAGCGGCAGTTTTTTGTTGCTGCTGTTTATTCCTCCTTATCTATTTTCGGTTCTTCCAATAAGGCTATAATGTTTGGTTTTATGAGATTTCTGTAAGGATTGCATTTTATTGAAATTTGTTTTTATGGAACTACTTATTGTCTATTTTTTTCCTATAAAAGTAAAACGGGTGTCTTTTAGATCCTAATTTGAGATATGATTCATAAACTCGAGTTTTTCATAAAAAAATAAATAAATAAGGAATGTTGGAATTTTTGCTGTTTTTATATATTGTTAAGATTTATTTATTTCCTTATTTCTTCATATATTTAGATTATAATTTTATTTTCTAATGGAATAACTGAAATTTATTTTCGTTAATGACTGCTACTTAAACAAATTAAAAAGATAACTTCCTACGTTGAATGTACGACGTAAATTGTGCATAAAATTTATGTAAGATACATTTATCTTTAACTAAGTCGTGTTTTTTGATCTGTGCTTGTCCATTCTTTAAAGTGGGATATGTTTATGCGGGAAAAAACTGCCTAATATTTAAAAAAAAAATTGTTGAAATAATTTTTTCTTTAATAATGCATTTTCGTAGAGAAAAAAACGTGCTATTCAAACAAAAAATGTTTTTGGAAGTTTTTATAAACTGAAAAAAATTTGTAAATGAATTCGAATTTTTATTATCTCTCTATACATATAAGTTTTGAAAACGGTTTAGAAGTTGTCATTTTCGTTCTCGTTTTTAAGTACATCTTATTTTAGCTACTATTTTACAATGGTAAGAGAAATAAATGCTAAGCACGTTTGGTATTTCATTTATAGACATTATTAGAAAATATTTTTAATTCTTCATTAAGAAACATTTGTTTCAGAATAAATTTGCAGAAAAAATTAAAGTATTTATTTTTTATTTACTATACCACCACTTTGAATGAAGCTATTTGAATTTATTTACTACCACACAAATAAGAATTTTACTTCAAGGATAATCTTTAAAATTATTAAAAAGTTTAAAAACTACAGGAATTTGTAATTTATTTAAATCTTAAAATATTAAAATAGTTTAAAAGGGTATTTGAGAAATTTCGCAACTAGCTGTAAAAGATAATCAATGTGTTCTCATCACTCAATAAAGTTGCAATTTTTATTAGAATGTTTTAAATTTCCTTTAAAAATCTTTAATAAATGGTTAAATATCAATTCAATATACAAATCAGAATTAAAGAAATTGAAACCTCTTTTCTATCTTATTTGAGTCTATGAGTAAAATAAAAATATGTTCAATAGAATTAGAAAACACATTATAATCAAAACCAATAATTATATAATTCAAAATAATGATCAATAAAGAGAAATTTCTGACTCTATTTTTATTATAGAAACAAAGAGTAAAAAATATAAGAATTAAAATCCACAAGCGGAATTCTTAAAAGAAAGAATGGAACGATAATGAATGAAATGAGATGGAATAAAAGATAAATATAATTTCCAAATATATATATACATACTTTAATGTAAAAGTTTAAAGTTATTTTTATGCTTATCATTAAAAATTAGAACTTTTGTGCTCCACTATGCAATTCCGTTAATATCTTCTTTTCCCACTGATGCGTTTAATTTTCCAAAAATATATTTTAACAATGGTAGTTTTATCTTTGAATTCTTACTGGATTAAAGAAAATCTCTCAAAACAATTGAGAATTTTTTTAATAAAACTTATTATGTGTTAACTTATGTGTGTCAAACAATGTCTGAAAGTAGGATTGAATTTTTCTGAAGCTTAGAAAATTTTTAACATGTTTTGAGATCAAAGTATATTTTGAGCATTTTCTCTGATAGGTTCAGGGATGAAGTGAAATATGAATAATCTGGTACATATGAAAGGAAAAATAAATCAAAAAATTAATTTTTATTTTAAGTACTGCCACAAGGTGAATGAAGTTCAGGCATTGAAGCTTTTTTTCATAGTTAAAACTCAAAGCAATTTTTGTTAAAGTGAAACAGGTATTTTAATGCCACTTAACATTTATTGCGTTGAGAGGAAATTTACTAAATACAGAAAAATAAGTTTAACGCGAAAACGCTAAAGACAAAATATCGGCTAATACGAAATATAAAACGGTTTCATAACGAACTACATTGTATTTTCATGTATTTTTCTCTTAACACGAAAATATTTCCCTTCTGGTAATAAACAAAATGCGGTACCAGACATTTAATGAAATGTTTGAGAAAGCGTCTGTATTACTAGGTCGCCCAACAGTATCATCGGAATAGTTCGTTTCAGTGGATGATGATAATGTATGTATAGCTCCAATTATGGCAGATATAGACATTTTGAAGTTTGTTCAAAACTTCAAAAATATCAATGATACCGCTTCCGACGACGGAAGTAAAAGGAATAATGCATCTCCTGTTCTCATATAATCCAAAATGGGGAACATCATGAAAAGTATGCGCAATTATTTAAACACGTTTTTCCAATGGTGAAACCAATAACAAAATGGACGACATAGAACAATTCGTTGACAAAAGAACCACACAAAGAAAATATCAGACTATTTTCAAAAACTCAATAAATGTCTTATTTTTCAAAAAAACTTGAAAATTTTGTATTAAATTTTATTAAGATCTTGTGAATGTTTTTATTTCATTCATTTTTGTTAAATACATACATACATATGTACGCATGTATGTAAATAAAATATACTATAATAAACAGTTTTGATTAATATTTTGTTTGGCTATATTCTTTAACACGCAAAAAATGTTTCAGTCCCCTCAGCTTCGTGTTACACGATTTTCACTGTAGTTACAAGAAAAAGCATCAGGTACATTTAATAGCTTCTCTGAGGGCTATGGGTAGCCTAGTGGTTAGAGCATCGGACGCCAGACCGGAAGGCCTGGGTTCGATGCCCGATTCCACCAAATACTCGCCGAGTACAAACGGAAAACGTGCTCGTTAAATCTGTGGATCCGAATGGTGTCACCATCTATCGTGAGCAAAATCGTGCTGTCTCCTTCATGGGCTCAAAGCTTAGGCTAATGACAGACGTATCTCTAGCCCGTTGCCATGATGAATTTCGTGGGCCTCGATCTGACTATGTCAGGCAGGTGGCATAAGCAGCAACAGCCCAACAATAGCTTCTCTAACATTAATTTTTCAAATAAAACAACTTATTGACTATAAATGAGTGAATATTAACGTCGCACTGTTCAGCAACATGAGGGCTTGATGAAATATAAAGTGGAAGACGGGAAAAAAGCTTAAATCGGACTGATTCAACGATGCAGGGAGAGCGTAGGGGTTAATAAATGTCGCAATGCATTTTGTACTATTCATTCTACACTGATCAATAATTATCGCTTTTGATTATGTATATTTAAAAAAAAATAATTTCATTTTGAGTCTAAGATATTCTAACCTGAATTAAATCTTTTTCCATTTTGCTGAAAATTCAAACACCTTGCAACATTAAATTTTTAAATTACTTTCCTCTTAAATTCCATGCCAAAAAGCACTTTTCTGCATTGATAGGGTTCCAATTTATAATATTTTTTCTCTCCATAGAACCTTAATCCACCCTAATATACGTACATAGGTGCTCTTAGAATTATATTCAACATACCTTTATTTTATAATGCATTCCTTAAAGCAACATCATATTTAGAAAAAAATATAATAAGGAGTGTTTATGTATACAAAATTAGACGAAAAACCTCTCTTTTTTCCCATCCAATTATCTCTCCCAAGACCTGCAGTAATTAACGATCCACACAACTCCAGCCAATTGTTTATCTGATAACGAAATTCGCAACGTTTTATGCTGAAACATTTATTATGAAAATTATTTTCGCACGTATATAACACCGCACTTCCTCATTCATGTAAAACTAATGCAATTTGGGTAGCACTATGAATACCTGAAAAATGTTCCAATGAAGTGTTGCGGGAAGTAATTAACTAGATGGAGATAGCAGACAGTTTGTTCTTCGGGTCTAGTTATCGGTGGGCCCTTGGGACTAATGTCTCACACAGGATCGTACTCGTTGTTCAAATATGTATATGAGTTCCCGTTTTACGGTGTTTCGTGCTAAAATTGTGTGAAGAGTTATGCCACACTTTTGCCTAAAATTTTTGCTAAATTTAATAAAGATGTCATACTTTAGGGCGTGGTTGGGGGAAGTAATTTACTTGATAGGGATACAAGTGCTGATATATTCGAACTTTTTATATAGCCGTTTTACACCGTTTGTATTCTGTCTAAGTTTTACTTTAAAGAAAACGATTGGTAGAAAGAGCAGCAAGAAACAGCACATATGCATAAGATAAATTCATGACAAAAGGGGGTTGTTGTTGCAATACAAAATGATGTTTGTATGTATTTTGTTATTGTTATTTTTTTTTCTTCATATTTGTCTCAAAAGGTAAAATACTACAGCTCTTCGAGAATTCTAAAATCTAGAAAGCTTAAAAAGCTACAAATTTTATTTTTTTTCGTATGAAGTCAATTCCTACTTCGTTAGAAAAACGTACTGGCGCCATCTGTTCCAGTTAGTTTTACTTCATCAGTGAGTGAGTGAATATTAACGTTGCACTGTTCAGCTACTCGAGGGAATTTGGCGACTAACTTCGCAACTCTGAACCATGGTCAGGTGTCGAAGACGATACCTGAGCTACACCCCTCTCCTAACTACCACACCATCGAGAAGACGTTTGAGCTCTCGACAGATTTCCAGTGCATCGCTCCCCGACACATCGGTACTCGACTCGAACCCGTGATACGCCAACCATGAGTCCGTTACCTTCACCACTAGGCTACCATGGCCACTGTAACTTCATCAAAAATTTCGCAGAATAAATTTAAAATTAAAAAATAAAACTTAATAAGTTAATATTTGAAAAAACTATATTTACATAAAATGTCATCCACTACAAGTTTTAAAAAACGTATTTGAACTTGAAAAGATAAATAGAATGTAGTTTATTAACGATTGAAAAATTCAACAGGATATATATATATATATAGGGAGTGAGTGTGAACTAATAGTAAGAATTGAAAAATAGACTTTATTACGTAATCAAAACTCTTGTTACTAATCATAAACATTCCCCAAATTTCAAACATGTGTATCACAGAGTGTATATTATTTAGAAGGAAGGTATGAACTGCTAAAATCAATCTTGGTCAAGGGTGTTAACTTAGCGAAGACACTGGTAATAACAACATCATTTTAGAGTGAGAGGAAAATTAAAATAACTTTTTTTAATTTCACTATTTTTCCATGAAACTTATTATTTTACTACGATCTTTTTTAAACTATTTTAATATGACATTTTTAATGTTTTAATAAAATAGTTTATTGGATTTTAGAACATAAAACTTTGATATATTTTAAAGTAAGATTTCTCTGTATTTAGAATATCCAAAAATGTATATTTTATGTTAAGTGAAAAAAAAATGTGTGAAGGTAAACTTTTTGAATTAAAACATTTTTATGTACTAAAAATTATGAAGGGCCAAAATTTGGAATACACTATTTACTCTTAATATTAATTTTATAGAATATTTTTTAAAACTATATGAACAATATTAGCACTGAATTTTTAAATTATGCAATTGATAAAAATGGACTTAGTGTATAAAATTCCCTTTTAACTTCTACGTTAAGCACTAAGTGATATACTTTGACTTTTTTAAGAAATTTCATGGAATTGTTTTTTTAAAGAGAACAAAATAAAAAAAGAATCTTTTTTGCAAGACTCAATAGACTGTTGTTGATTCATTTAAGTCCCTGCAAAAATATTCGAAAAAGTACAAGAAGTATTACTTTGGAACCATTCCAAAATGTTTTTTATATCCGGCAAATAACTATGTTTTTTTTTTTGTATCCAACTTCCAGTTCAGTACATCAATCTTTATTCTCGACTTAGTCAAAATATGGCATTTTGTACTAAACTAGAAAATATAGTTCTCTTGACCTCTTTACGTATTTGTATGGATAGAGAAAAGGGAAAGCTTCAATAGAGTTAAAAGGCTGGAGCACCAAAGGTTAGAAGCCTGACTTGGCTCCTTCACTTGCAGGCTTAAGTGTGCATAATTGATTGGCCTTCACGCCTTGGGTGATCCTTCTAGGAGTATAAACTCCCAACGTACTTCGTCCACTCAGCCCAGTGTCACTCCCTCGCCACAGTGAGGCAGTCTGTAAGACTTGAAGGGACTGACGTTTTGGCCAAAGAAGAAGCTACTCAACCATTGGTCGTCTCTAACTCACTGACTCATCTGGAACTATTTTCGAGGGCTAAAAAGTCTAATAGTACCATTTAAGCTACCCCATCCGTGCACCACTCGCATCAGGGAAGATGCCTTGGTGGTGTTCTGTCTCTTCAATGCCTGCTGCATTGAAGAGACAAGGCAGTGGTCACTTTAGATCCCTGTCCTGGCATTGAAGAGACAAGGCAGTGGTCACTTTAGATGCTTGTCCTTCTGCAATGGCAGTAAGATCTTTCTAACATGCACAAAATGTTGCCATACACAGCAGGGTTGTTTTTAACCCCCCCCCTCGTACCCTAGGCACTTCAAATTGTTACCCCCCACACACGCTATTTCCAGAGAGATTTCCCCTCTCTTTCAGTTTTTACCTTGCCAGTTTTTGCTCGAGAGGAATTTTCCCTTAACCCTCTTACTCTTTTTATTTTCTTTGTTTTTGCTGTTTGGAGAGTCGTTCCATTATCCCCCACCTATGACCACTGTATCTTGAACTGGCAACCGTAAGCAAAGGATAGTGGCATAGTTTGGCACTCTTGTTCATTTCTTATCTTACGACATCACGGACCACCCACTGATCCTTTTGTTAATCAGTACAATAAATTAAGGAAATCCTTTGCAATTACAATATATTTATTATTGGAAGAACTGTTTTCAACTTGTTAATTATGATCTTTTATATCATTTTACTACCTATACTTGTAGACATCCTTATTCTTTGTTGAATCACTGTCATTGTATTTATACAACAAAAGTTTTCTTCGAATTTTGATCATTGCAAAATCATTAACAACAGCATTGTAATCAATTTCCATGGTAATATCCAACCATGGATATGAGCACTTTGAGAAAATAGCAACATCAAACTGTTAAGCTTTTCATTTTCCATAATAGATCTCATTTCAGTCTTTACTCTCTGGGGACACAGTACGATTCAATTGACAAAAATTGGTCAAAAAATCAAATTTATTTTTTTTTTAGTTTGAATTATTTTGTATGTATTTTTCTATAACTTGACAAAATTTGAAAGCTCTAAACTAAAAAAAATACAGAATTATGATAGTTTCTGTGTTCATTTTTATTCACATCCCTATAGCAAATCAAAACTTTAAACTTACTTATCTCTTAAAGATAAAATTTTTAGTTTGACTTCATTTAAAATGCTAAGGCTTTTTTTCTATTAAGCCTAATGCTTTGAATTTTTTTTTTGACCTATTACTAATAGTTCATGTAACAAAAGTTGGTATGCATTTTTGAATCAAAGCAATACTCATTTTTAAAAAAATAATTGAACTCAGAATTTGCACATTTTTTAAGGAATTTCCATACGCATTCATAAAAAGATCTATTGTACGAATTCCAATCATGTCATCTCAAAACCCATAACAACTTTTGTTATGCATAGTTTCAGGTACTTGTAAATAAAATTTCATGCGTGTACGTAAATTTTTGTAGGAGGAGTAGCATTTTAAACTCACTTCACAAATTTGAGGTTTTTTCCTTAAAAAATTAAATGCCTAGCTTTTTTTGAAATTTTGAGCACAAAATCTGTTTTACATAGTATACACACATAGGAGGCAACCAAAAAAATTTTAAAATTCTTTAATTAAAAATTTTGGCAGAAATTGTACCAGTTAAGGGCAGAAATGTTTATGTCATGACCCATTAAATGGTGGTATGTTAGCTGCAATTTTAATTTCTTCTCGTTTTCATCCTCCGATATTTTAAGCCCCCAAATCTTTTGCGCTCTATGCACATGCTTAGTGTGCCTAAGCGGAAAAGTGGCCCTAACATCCAGTCTGATCCCAACCGCAACCTTGACTGTCTGGGACTAGATAAACAAAATCCTTATTATTCGCCAAAGCTCGTCTTGGATTTTTTAGGAGTAAATAAGATCATGGATCTAATTAAGCTCTGACAAATATTGGAGATTAGCAAAAACAACAACGCGTTAATTATGATTACTGGCTTTGTACGCATAGAATCTACGATAACCGTATTTTCTCTCAACGCATCGTTGATACGAAATGGTATATTAATGGTATATTACCACGGAAAAAATATTTTACCAGAAAAACTCTTGTGAAATGGCTTATTTGATAAATCTTTACTGTTATTTGCTTTTTAAACTTTATTTTAAAATCTTCGAAAAGTTTGCTTGTGGAATCATTCATAAACGGAAGCTGTTTGCTTCTTCTTTACTTTGCTCTCTTACTTTTTTTCTTCTTTACTTTTTATGCATAGTTTTTTTATGTAAATTAAATGAGAATAAATACATTTTATGGCATTATATTAGGAATTTCAGAATTTCTATTCTAACTAACAATGAATGATTTCTTGCAAAGCAACCGGAAATTATGAAAATATATATTATCGAAAAATAAATCGTTATAATTAAAAAATGAGTTTCTTTTAACATCTCATTACACTACATACAAAAATTAATTTCGGGGAAAAGTACTTTCTACTCTAAAATTAGTCTTATAAGTAGTGAGATGATAGATAGATATAGATGAACTGATATATAGATAAATATGTGGTGATGGCCGCTATTGCGAAGCCACAAGATTTGTTTGTTCAGTTTTGGAAGTTTCCGTGCATGTCTGATAGCGCAGAAGTTGTCGGAGCTAGACTGGATATAGACGTAAGAAGAAGACGTCTGATACAACAAAGGACGAAGATCCGTCATGTCTGTTAAGAACTGTATAGAGACGATTATGAACGACTTAATACAAATGATGATCTGTAATATGTAAATATAATGTAGTGACACATAATTAAATTCACAAGTTAATGTAAAATTTATTGTCTCAATTTGTAAGCCACCCGACATCTTGACAGATATACACGCATAATTTCAGATACAGATGTTTTCTGATATAGATACCGCCAAGACAGTCAGAAAATCCGCTTGGAATCGAGATTCCTTATTCGTGCGCGATCAGATTCGTCTTTTATTTTGACTGTTAAGAAAACAAAGTACCTGAAAGTGTTTTTAATTGAGAGATCATCTACAGAGTTTAGAGGACGAGGTCATAAGATTATTTCGGGATTTTAAGAAAATTGAGCCTAAATTCAATCTGATCTGTTATCCCATTACTGCTGATATTGATTCAATATCTGAGAAGCTACAACCTGAGCTTATTGACTTGAAGTCAGATCACAGTGTAAAGAAATTGTTCAATGCTATGGCATCGACTTTTGCAATCATTGCCAACTGAAAAATTTTCATGTAAGAAGGAATTTGAGGGAAAATGATTCTTATATTTAAGTCGGCATATATTTGTGAATTTTTTTTCTTGCATGAGGATCAATAAGGGTAAATATAGAGACAAGTTGGCTCAAATTAACTTGTCCGCAGTGATAAGAATGTAAACAAGCAATCTCATCCATGATTTGAAAAAAAAAATGTAAAAAATTGTGATAGAGTACATTTGTCTCATTAAATTTGTTCTAGGATGAAATGTGTTTGCTGCTATAGACAATATAAAATCAACGCAATAAATAAATTGAATAAAGCTGCTACTATTTTATTTCCCTTATATTTATTTTTTTATAAGAATGCAATCATTTTTAACGGGGGGGGGGGTTACGACTTTCCAGTATCCCCCGCTTCCACATTGTGACCCGCGAGCCAAAAAAAGTTGCCCCCATCTGATATAGATATTATATATACTCGTAGATATAGATGGATACATAGAAATAGAGATACAGATAGATAGATTGAAATAGAGATACATATAGATAGATTGATATAAAGATAGCTAGATAGAGATACAAATATAGATAGATAGAAATAAAGATAGATACACATAGATAGATAGAAATAGAGATAAGTAGATATATAGGGATAGACAGATAGATAGATTGTTAGAGAGAAATAGAGACATATATATATATATTATTAATAAGATTAGATATTTTAATACTTTCACAAAATTCTACGAAGGTAGGAATATCAATTATAGTTTCCACAACTTATATTCTAACAGAGAAAACTTTTTATACTTCCCACTATTAACGCGAAATGAAATAAGAATTTGAAACACCCATTATACTTTTCTATTTTCGTGTGTGGATCATTTTCCCATTAACAATATACGAATAAAAAATAAGTATCTGAAAAACATTGGATAAACTTATTACTATCACATTATTTCCCCTAACGTAGAGAAAAACCCGCACACATAGGCACAAAGGGGAAAAAAAAAACAGGAAGAGATTTGGAGTTGCTTGGGGGAAGTACCTTTCGTGAAACATTTCGGTCCCTTGTCTGTTCTTTGCCCAATGATTAGATTACGACTTGTATTTCCCCGAATAACTAATATATCTCGTCAGGGAATTCTTTTAATAACTCACACACGCGGAAGTGAAGTGAAGAGGTCTGCTGGCATGGACATTAACTGCAGATAGATGGCAGTGACTTTCGAGGCATTTACCTCTGCTTTAATCAAAACCTTTTTAGATGAGGTTAAGTCAAAAAACTCGGGATGGATTAATCTCTAGGGATTGTGTAATAACTGTCAGTTGCAGGAAGAGTCTGTTGTATCTTTTTGAAGTAATGCTCGAGAGAGAAACGATGCTTTCAGAAAAGAAAATTGCTTAGTATTTTTAGAATGTACATGACCAGTTTGTTGTCAGTTTCTTTTCAAGAAATAGTTATTCATGGATAAAATAGTTGGTATTATTTGTTTGAAAGAAATAAAGCTTTAACGGCGGATCAAATGAAGGATAAAATAAATTCTCTATTTAGGCTTCACAATATCACGGAAATACACTTTTAATAAATTGTCATGACCGAAACTGTAAGGAAAAACATAAAAAGAACCTTTATCGGGGCAATATAGCTCCTAACTCTCAAATTCTAATTATAGTTATAATTTTTTAATTAATTAACTCTCAGAAACTTTTTTTATTGAAAACATTTATAACTCCCTGTGTGCCACAAACTATCACACGGGGCCAATAGAAGTAAATATGAAACACATAACAAAAGATAAAAAGAGAGACATTAAAAAATTATAAAGGATTCCAAATATTTTCAAAATTTTCAAATTAAAATATAAAATCCTACTTGAATATTGTATTGAATCAAATACGAAAATAATATGAAAAGCAGAATCAAAATTTTATTTTTTGTACCATATCAAACGAAATACCTCTAAATTGTAGAATAGTAAAATTTACTTACTCTAGCTTATGTACCTGTTAAATAATACTTCACAGCTTGTATAAAAATTAATTTGATATGATTTTCAATAATTTTGCCTTTGAAATATTGTTTTCAACATGAATATTTTGTAAAACATAAACTATTATGTATTTATTTGTCACTATTGTTTTATAACAGTTTTAAATTTTTAATAACTTTTCGTTTTATTGATAATATAAATTAAATAAATGTAACAAACAAATTATTTTTTTATAAATTAGATGTAAGCCATCTCGTAACTTTCTTTACTTCGTGCACTATGTTTTTAAATTAGTCAAAGCATAGAATTAATGAAGTAGATAAGAAATTGCATAACCTGTGCTAGCAGACTGGAAATTTCATGAATTTGATTTGACTATATTTTCTTGAATTTAAACATTTCAAAAGCTTCTTTGAATAGCGGAAAAATTAAAAATTAGTGACGCAAATGATTACATTTTCTTTTAAATATTTATATCTTTGTGACGTTTCCCCATCGCTAAGTGATTATGCATGGGGTGGTTTTGCAATAATAATGTCACATCTCGTTTAGGTTTATTAGAAAACCTTTATTTTTAGGGTTCACACAGCTGAGAAGACATCACAGGAAAGTACACAAAATACACTTAACACTTAATTGACAGACGAGCACAAATGAAAAAGAGGAAGAACTACTACATGTTGTATTGGCTACGAACTACATAGTACTAACTAATAAAGTAATAAAGTTCACGCAGCGCCGCAGGTGGCGCTAGCAGTTTAGTCAAAGTTATAGGAACTGTTACAGTCTCCCCCTCTGGCCCTGACGCCACCTCGGCGAAGGTCCAGGAATTGTCTTTCTTGGCCTGCCTCTTTTACGAAGAGGTTTTAGAGGCTTAGATGATGGATCTTGATGAGGACGTAAAGCTGAGGTGTGATAGACTCCAATAGGAACATCGGGATCTTCAGGATTTGCCACTTCAAATGTGGTTGGAGATCGTTGGCTCAGAATAACATAGGGACCATCTCTGCGTGGCATAAACTTTGACGTTCGTTGTCGGGCAGAACTGCTCAAAGGATGTTTGTTAACCCAAATACTATCACCTATGTTGAATTTATGGCTTGGCATACGACTTTTATCTGCGTATTTCTTACGATAATCTTGTTTCGATTCCACACGTTCCTTTATTTGTTTCGTCAGGGTGGCGAATCTTTTTAGATATGGAGTAATCTCCGATACAAAGTTATCATTCTGGATCACACTTCTGATGTCATGGTTTATGTCATCAGTGGTCCGAAGTTCTCGACCGAACTGAAGAAAAGCTGCAGTTTGATTGGTGGTTTCGCTTTTATGGGTATTCATTGCAAAGCGAATAGATGGGAGTTTATCGGCCCATTGTGTGTGATCATCTCCAACTAAGATTGCAAGTCGAGGCTTTAAATCTCTATGTTTCCTTTCCACTGGATTGGCTTGGGGATGGTAAACTGGAGTGAACACTTGTTTATATCCAGCAGATAACACACTTGCTGCATGACTGCACTGACAAACTGTGCTCCGTTGTCGCTGAGAATACGCCTGGGTAGGCCATATCGCAAGAAGACTTCTTCTAGAAGAGTGACAGCACATTCTTTTGCTGTAGCATTGGGCAGTGCAAAGAGCTCGACCCACTTTGTTGCGTAATCCTCAACAATTAGAATCCACTTTTTACCGTCAGAGGTTTCTGGTAATGGACCAAACAAGTCTATGGCGATAGTTTCAAAACGTTGACCGTACACTGGAGTCTGTAACAAACCAGATGGTTTCTGATTTGATGGCTTGAACCTGTTGCACTCATTGCAATTTTTGATATATTCCTGAATGTATTTTCTCATTCCAGTGAAATAATATCTCTGAGAGATTCGATGGTACGTACCATCAACTCCATAGTGTCCAGCAGTTGGGGAGTCGTGGTATTCTTGAAGAATATTTTTCCACTCATGAGAGGGGATCACTAGCTGGGCTTCTTCTGATTCGGAGTCAGGAGAGTACCGATATAAAAGTCCTTGATTCATTATGTATCCACGTCTCGTCCAATTGGCGTAGTTTTCATCTTTCACAAGGGTTTCAAAGGATTCAATTATTTTCTTAATATCTCCATCTTTCAGTTGTTCCGCTCGTATGTCTGCAGTGCTACGACTAGGCATGTCGATAGTCACGCTACACACTTCACAGAACTCTTCCTTGTGTCCACATACGGGAAGGGATAATAAGTCAGCTATGACATTTGCTTTTCCTGGAATGTATTCCATTTTCAGGTTGTATGATTGGAGTTGCAGAGCCCACCTTGCTAGTCTACCTGAAGGCGATTTTAAGGTGAGAAGCCATTTTAGGGGTTGGTGATCGGATGCAACGGTAATTTCTTGGCCCTCAATGTAACCTCGAAATTTGTTAAGTGCCCAAACCACGGCGAGAGCTTCTCGTCCGGTGGTTGAGTAATTTTTCTCAGCAGCAGTTAACAACCGACTTGCATACTCTATAGGATGCTCTTCTTCGCCTTTACCTTGCAAGAGGACAGCTCCTATGGCATGATTACTAGCATCAGTGCGAAGAATGTAGGGTTTCGTGGCATCACTTTGTTTCAAAACAGGAGGACTTGTTAGAAGTTGTTTCAAAGTTTGAAAAGACTTTTCTTCTTCTTCTCCCCAAGACCAGATTCTATTCTTCTTTGTAAGGTTGCTAAGAGGTCTGGCTACTTCTGAAAAATTAGGTATGAATCGTCTGAACCACGAACAGGTTTGAAGGAATGACTGCACTTGCTTTACATTCTTGGGAGGAAGCATTTTTCTGATAGCAGAAGTTTTTTCAGGATCTACTTCCACGCCTGAACTTGTGATGTAGTGTCCAAGGTATTTTACCCTATCACAAGCAAAATTACATTTACTACGATTTGCATGTAGTTTGAATAGTAAAAGTCTCTCAAATACAGCTTTGAGGTCAGTAAGATGTTTTTCGAAGGTTTCGGACAGGATTATGATGTCATCAGATAAGAAAGTATAAGAATGTCACTTAGGCCACTGCGAAATTTGTCAATAAGTCTCTGAAATGTGGCTGGGGCCGTTTTCAAACCAAAAGGCATTCGAAGGTAGCGAAAAGTTCCAAATGGACAAACAAATGCTGTTTTGTCCGTCAGAAACACAAACATTCACCTGGTGGTAACCTGATTGTAAATCTATAGTTGTCATAAAAGGTGTGTGCTTCGCTTCGTGAAGCAGGTCATCCATTCTAGGTAACGGATAAGAGTCGGCCACTGTCGTAGCATTGAGGCCTCTATAATCGATACAAAGCCGAATTTTCCCGTTCGGTTTTGGAACGAGCACTACAGGGGCTGCATACGGAGATTCACACTCTTCTATGATGTTCTGTTCCAAAAGTTTATCAAGTTCCTGCTTAAGAACTTCTTTCTTTGCTGGAGGTAATCTATACGTACGGAGGCACCGAAACAGGAGGGCTATTTCCGGTGTTGATACGGTGTTCCATAAAAGGAGTGGGCTCTCCCCTGGTTCAAACACAGTTTCATACTTTTTTAGCAATGTTCCCAGTTCATTTTTCTGGTCAAGCGTTAGACATTTACCTTCATCATCACGCAGTAAGCATGTATTTTCCTCAAGGTTAGGTCTGCTTTGGACTTCTTGAATAATTGCTTCTTTAACAAAATCGTAGGTTCGATGGGGTTGAAACCCCACTAAAGAACCAGTTGCGATGTTTCAGGTTTAAAACAATGCCAGCTTTCTGTAAAAAGTCCATTCCCAAAAGTGTTCTGTTTCCTTTAGCATAAGGCAAAATTATTAATTGTGTACGGATTACACGTTCTTCAAGTCTGATAACTACACTGGTTGTGTAGACTTCCACCTCGGACTTATGGCCGTCAGCGAGGGACATAGTGATTTGAGTCTTTTGGAAATTGGCTCCTTCTTTTTGTAAAAGGAGATACAAGGGTTCGCCAGCAATTGAATGACTGGCTCCACTATCGGCGCATGCAGTGCCCCATATGCCATTTACAGCTAACTTCAGCACCGCACTTTGATTTGGAGTTAAAGAGCATGAATGCAAACTGATGTTGCTAAAAGTTGCTGAGTCCTTATTCACTGCTGGTTTGCAATTTGGACATCTGGGTTTTGTAACCCCTGGCTTACCACAACCATAACAAGATACAGATGGCCTATCTGATCTGTCATCAGTTTTCAGTTTATCACCTCTATTGAAAGATGAAGTAGGACCGGCTTGGTTGGTTTTATCAAATCTACTATCATATGAATTTCTTTTTGGAGCGTAAGGTTTAGAAGAATTTTCTTTTGAGTTGACAGTCTTTTTTACTGAAGTAGTATTTCGAATGATGAAATAAGCATCCAATCTGTCACTAAGTCTGAAGGTGACACCCATTCTGACCATTCATGCATGAAGTGTTCTCTTGTTTCGGGAGGTACATGTCTTTTAATTTGGTCAGATATGATTAGGTCTTTTAACTGTTGAAAGTTGACAATTTTCAATTCGTTCAACCATCCTTCGAAATAACTTTTTATTTCAAAAAGTAATCTCTCCATGTGTTCTCTTGAACTTTCTTGTGTTGCCGGAAAAGTTGTCTGTGTTTGAATCTCTTCAAAAGCATTTCTTTGACATGCGTATAGTCTTGCGCTTCTTCTTCGGATTCCCTAGCGATGAGTGTGGCTAAGTCACTTGGCAAGGCTCCAATTAAATATGCAACCATTGGTTATCAGGTACTTTTAAAAATTTTAATTGTCTCTCAAATAGTTTGAGAAATATAGCCATGTCGTCTTCTTTCGAGTTAAATCTGGGAATCAGATTCTTCAATTCTAATTTAGGCTGCTCCGAGATATCAGTGTCGTTACTTTGCGGAACTCCACTCATTTTGGCTTCAAGTTGCAGTTTCAATTTCTGCAACTCAAAATCCATTTCAGCCTTTCTTCTTTCCAAGTCAGCTGCCTGTTCGGCTTTCTTTCTTTCTTCTTCTTCCGCCTGTTCGGCTTTCTTTCTTTCTTGTTCTGCTGCTTGTTCGTCGTTTTTAATTTTTTCGAGCCGTTCCTCAATTATATTCGTAAATAAATTTTTTTATAGAAGCTTCTTCGTATTTTTCAGAATTTACAATCAAATGTTTTATGTCTAAAATTCGTAAATCTTCACCCACAGAGAGTCCCATTTCCCAAGCCAACTTTCTCAAATCCTCTTTTTTTCCTTTCGTGAGAAATGCCATACTTTCTGTGATAAAGTTCAGTTCGGAAAAAAAAAGTTAATGAAATGGTTTTCTTTTTGAGAAAAAAAAAATAGTATTTTCCTAACACACTGAAGCTGAAATCAAAACACTGAAAACTTTCATTTAAGAAAATATCAAAGAAAATAAGAGTTATAAAATCAAGTTAGAACATAAAATGCATAATAAACTTGTACACACAGGTTTGTTTCCCTGAAGAAATATATTGAATTTATAAGAACCAGATAATTCTCAAATGATTACAACATTTCACAGTATATCTCAGAGAAAAAAAAAAGAATATATAATGAAAACACTTTTCGGTCGGATTTATATTCCAGCTGGGAAAAAAAATACATTACTCATCAAACCATAATAAAAGTAACAAAAAGATGGTTTTCAATCTCCTTTTCTTAGTATCAGCACAGCGGATGTTATGACTAATTCAGCGCAATTGAGTGATCATAAATTAGTGCGCGGAGAATAAAATTAGCTTACTCGAGCAAAACGAAAAAAGCTTACGAAATGTTTCAGTTTAAATGAGATTACATATGCATGCAAATAAAATAACATAAGAAATACGATTACACTTGCAAAAGAATTATTCTTGACAAAATGAATTTTAAGAATTCCAATTTAGAGTATTCAGTTGAAATTCGTTTTAGTTAGAAAAGATTATTAAGAGCTCTTTTGTGATAACGGAATAATATTTCACAAAATATTAATAAAATGTTTTCACAATGGAAAACCAGACCTCTGAGCACTAATCTGCTTAGGTATACTTATACACAAGCAATTAATAAAACTTTTCAATAATTTTGTTTAAACACAATTATGCAATAATGACGTACGCTTTAGGTAAATTCAGATATGAAAATGCATTCAAATATAATGTTTCAAAGTAATTTCTTTTTAGAAATAATAATTAAGCAATGGACTGCTTGCGACACATAAAACATACAAATATGTGAATATATGTAGATAAGAAAAGTTTTTTTCTATTATTTAAGTATAGTTCTAATTAAAATAAAAGAATAATTTTTCAAAACAAATATATTTTGTCACCTTGACAGTTTAAAATTTAAGAATAATTAAACTTCAAGATGAAATTTCCTTTTGATTCGAGATGAATCGTTAAAATTACAATTATGTTAACAAATAAAGAACATTTACTTTGAAAATGTTAATTACTTTCGATTCGAGATGAATCATTGAAGCACAATTCTATGTAGAACTCTTTAACATTCAAAATAAAGACAACTTTCGATTCGAGATGAATCATTGAAGTAAAATTCTATTTAGAAGATACAGAATTGTTTACTTTTAACAAATCTACTTTTGATTCGAGATGAATCATATATGAATGGTTTCAAAACAATATTGTCTTTAAGACAATAACGATTCAAGGAATCGTTAATTTTTTTTTTTTTTATGAATTTAATTCAATAGGATCAAGGTGATCTTAGAAATCAAAAGTGAAAATAGTACTTATCCAAATATGATATCCTTTTGCTCAGCTGGGCCTCACTGGGCGCCAGATTTGTGACGTTTCCCCATCGCTAAGTGATTATGCATGGGGTGGTTTTGCAATAATAATGTCACATCTCGTTTAGGTTTATTAGAAAACCTTTATTTTTAGGGTTCACACAGCTGAGAAGACATCACAGGAAAGTACACAAAATACACTTAACACTTAATTGACAGACGAGCACAAATGAAAAAGAGGAAGAACTACTACATGTTGTATTGGCTACGAACTACATAGTACTAACTAATAAAGTTATAAAGTTCACGCAGCGCCGCAGGTGGCGCTAGCAGTTCAGTCAAAGTTATGGGAACTGTTACATCTTTAAGATTAAATAAGATATATCAGGAGTAGAGGACTGTGATGCAAAGTTTACCGAAAAATAATTCTACATTAAGAAAAAGATGAAATAAAAAAGCAATTAGTTAAAGTTCTTTCACTTCATCAAGTTCAAATGCATGTTTTGTTTGATTCAGTTGCAGAAGGGAAACGTATTTTTCTAAAAAAAAGCATTTCGTAAATAAAAATGTAGATAAAAATTTGAAGAAATTGAAAAATTTTATATGGAAAAGGACATTACTTCAAGCATAAGACAGCAAAATGATACATTCGTTTTAAAATTCTCTGATTAAGAAATTAACCAAATATTTTCCTTGATTTCATAAATAAATAACCTTTTATTTTTGATATTTATTAAAACTTTAAAACTAAAAAAAATCCCTTGATTTGAATGTTTGCTTCAAGAGAAGATTACCCTTGAAAAAAAAAACATCAAGTATACTTTGATAAATAAATTAGTTTCCATCTTCGAAAGCTATGAGATAAAAAAATAGTTTATGACGCTTTTCTATATTCATTAGAGATTCGATAAAATTAGCTAAAAATTATCCAATATTTCTATCTTTGTATCAATCCATTATGAATTCCTTATAGTAAAAGTTAATTAAAGCTTTATTTTTCATTTAACTTTCAGTGCAAATAATTTTTTTAAAAAAAATTAGAAAAATTGTTCTTCTACATTGCATTTATTTCATTTTGTCTGTCATTAAAATAATCCTCCTTAAAAATCTTTCGATTTCATTTAATTAATGTCTCGTGAGACTAAGCATTTCCTTTAAAAACGTTGTTTATTTACATGTGGATTTAAAGTTCAAATTATAGATTAAATATTTTTTCTTTTTTTAGAATGCCGTGACATCGTGGTGGTTAAGGTTGCGAGGTTTATAGTGGTAGAGTTTGTGATCTGAACCAGTAAGCGCAAATTTTATACATAGATGTCAGTATCTTTATTATTTTTCTGTGAGTAATGTTACAACTTGAATTGTAAATGGATTTCACTTAACCCATAGTTAAATAATATGCTAGGGGTTTTTAGATTGTTTTTAACTGTTTTTCTCAGTTTAGACT
The DNA here is from genome assembly GCA_019973975.1 of Trichonephila clavata. Classification (NCBI taxonomy): domain Eukaryota; kingdom Metazoa; phylum Arthropoda; class Arachnida; order Araneae; family Nephilidae; genus Trichonephila; species Trichonephila clavata. Next base: position 20,170 of record BMAO01034124.1, read on the forward strand.
TAAATTTTATGAAAATTTCTGATAAAGAAAGCGAGTTTCTATTTAAAGCTAGTGATTTTTATCAGCTTTCAATGTTTTAATCAGCATACACATGTGCGTGAATGCATGAGTGTGTGTATTAGTTCATTTGATGGAAAATAAAAAAACTTAAAATTGAATTTGATTATCAAAATAAAACAACTTTATGTTGCTTTTTTTCGACAGTTTTCTTCCTTACTTTTTTATCATTATCATTTCTATTACGAGCTAATTTTTTTTCAAATGGTATTCTTCAATTGGATAACTAGTTCTATATTATAAAGGTTTATTCCTGTCTCACATTGCAAAAATCTCAATGCAATAATTATCCATAAATAAATAATCATTTGAGACTGAAATGGGGTAGGGAATATAGCTGTAATATTTGCATAATACCTTTTGAAAGAGCCAAACTCTGAACATGAATGTATCAATTTAACAAGGATTGTTTAAATTAGTGTAATAAAAATAAATAAAAAGGACTTCGTGTGAAAAATATCATTGCTATCATCTGATTCTAACCTAAATCGTTAGACCAAATTCAAACGTTAGCATCACAAGAACATAAGACAAAAAAATTCTAAAAGTATTTTAATTAAAATATACCGTTAGCAGCTATTTATCATTAATAATATAAGAGTCATTCAAATCTGAAAGGTTTTGTTTTGGTTATCTAATGCAATTTAGTATTAAGGAACTAAGCATTTTTCAATGTTTCATTTTGATTATGTGTGATTTCCTCAGATTAATCTTCTTTTATGTATTCATGGGCACTAGTGTTACTGAAGAGCCATCGTATACAAGGCCTGATACACGTTAAATATACTGAGGTTTAAAGTTCTTCCGTTTGAGTGGTGTGGAAGATTGGAAAGTGAGGTGTGAGCTCTGGTGCTGTTCCCGTCCCTTGGCCGTGGCTTAAAATTATAAGGTCTATCACATATAGCCGTGTTGCTTCACAGTGGGACGTAAATAAAATTAAATAAAATAAAAAAGTATTTAGAACTCATTTCAGAAATTTAGAAATTATACTGACTCACATATTGATCGTGATTTAGTTAAAATATTCTAGAGAGAGGTCAGTTTAAACAATCAAATTATCATATATTTAAATAATAAAAAAGGTGAATATATAAAAAATAAACTTACTTTTCAAAGAGAATGTTTGATTCTTACTGTAATGTTTTTTTTAGAAAAATTAGATAATTGCAATTTACAAATATGCGTCAGATATTTTCAACAAGAAATAGTTTTGCATATTTCATAAATTCGAATAAATTAGGCTTTTTTATTATCGCAAGGAAAAAATAATGCGTTAATAATAATAATTTTATTAAATATTATGCAAGAAAATTAAAGCTGTTTCTTAAAGTTAAATTTCAAGAAATTACTTATGCTATAAGGTATCCGACTACACTTAAACTGCAAATTTTGTCAAAAACTGACTAGTAAAAGCAGATGCCTTTACTTTAAGCAAGATATGATACTTTAAAACGCTTTTTACTCGAAATGTGTTTTTTTAAATGCTCAAACGGGGACAGTGCGATTGCTAAAAAAGTTTTAAAAATAATTAACTGAAATTTTTTGTGTATGTCCTGTATAATAGAAGTGTTTTGACTTTCATGTTTATCAACCGCTGTTTTATTACAAAACTTATATTCCCTTATGTTAATATAATTACTGTTATTTTAAGCAATTTCATATAATATCTAAGATAAAATGCTCTAGTTTTTGTAAAAATTAAAATATCTCTTATCTTGCAGGTCATTTCAAAAATGAATAACATAGCAACACATCAGAATTGAAAAATTGAAAATTTGTTTATAAACTTTTGTTGCATCCGTTTATGTTACTTTTTATAAGTTCTTACCAATTTTTTCCCAACCTTTAGTAATAATAATTTCTTTTTCTCTTCTTAATTTTAGCATATTTTTCTTATAATGTACCAAACAAATCTAAAAACCACAAAAAACATCATACCTTCATTTTTTTTTTTAAAAAAGTTGTCGCAAGTAGTCGGATACTTTAATTTGAACAAACTATTAAAATGTTCTTTATTTTTAGTTTAGCAATGCTTAAAAGTTTATATTTAAGAACTTAAAAAAATAAAACATCTTTGAAAAACCTAAAAATGGTTAAGTGGATCCTTCCATTTTTATATCAATGTATCATTTATTCTAAAAGGTATATAGTACACAGGCTAAAAATTTTTTGTAGTTGTAGAAAAAAAGTGGGGAAATGTGGCATTTTTTCCTCAATAAAATAAAAGAAAATCACAAATGTAAAGTCACCGACGTCACAGATACAGAACGTGTTAATGAGATTTAAAGTGGAGTTAAGAAAATATCCCCAAGGCATCACGCGTTTAAAAAGTAATTATAAAAAATCGTTTTCCTTTTTGTGTTTAGTCTGGAAAAAAAAGAGAAGTTAAAAAAATTTTGTAACTGAAAAAAACTACTTTCAGGTTTAATTTTAAGAAAAGATTTTGTTACACTCTTCGTAAGGTTAATTTTAAAGTTTAACATTTCAATTAAAATTCTTTATACTATTTTTGTTCTTATTAAGAAAGGAATTTAGATTAAATTTTGCTGTTGGTTATTTCTTCGAACATTGTATATTTTTTGATAAATTGGTACATAGTAAAGAAAATGTTACCTAATTTAATACTTGCTGAGAAATTAAAGTGTTAATTAAAGTTATCCTTGAAACTAAAAATATAAAGATAAAATTTATTTTAAAACCTCGTTCAAAGTTTGTTTTCTATTAATTTGTAAAACTTGAAAAAGTAATTGCTGCTTAAAAATGTAATTGAAAAATTTCATAATCTCAATACGTTTATTATATTACCAAGAATGAATAGGAGAAATTTTTTCAACTTTTAAAATCATTTTTGAAACACACCGCATCAAACGTTGATTTTTTTAAATGCGTTTTATGAACATATAGGCCTAAAGTCTGATTAAGCTTTGCATATATTAAATAAATGTCATCTTACCATTTATGAGCCATATTTGTTAAATAAAATTTAAAGTCTAAATGAAAAGTAAGATTTGATTTTAAAATGTAAGAACGTATGAGGTTTTTTTCCTGAAATCAATTTTTAAATTTTAAAAAACACAATAGTGTCGTTAAATTTTTCTTTTATTTTACTATTTTGAATTTTTTCATATTAGAGGCGTAGATGTCAAAGGTTTTTTTTACTTAAATAAAAAAAAATATCAAACAATAATCTGTATTTTTTTTAAAAAAATATTTCAGGTGGAGAAATATATTTGCATATATGTATTTAAAAAAAGGATGAAAAGGAAGAATTTTAAAGGATGGATCAAATTCAAAAGAACACAGTGATTTTGTTTCTTTCTGATGCATTATGTCGAAAAACTATGAATACCATCCCCATAAAAAAACCCAGATTTGCAATCAGCAAAAAATTCCTTAAAAATATATAATAATTTAAATTATTGAAAATAAATTATTCACACACAGTTTACTGTCGGTCTAAACTAAAACACAGTGATAAAAGCAAATTGGAGTAGAGTTGTATATCTACTAAATGCAACTCAGTCGACTATTACAAAACACTAACAGTGTTATACAATATATAGCAAAACGGATAATAAACAGAAATATATTGCTTTTCTAGAAAAGATATCGAAATATATTATTATTGATTCAAGAAAATTTCTCTTAGGAAACTATATACAAAGAGACCTTATTTAGTTGTATTAATAGAATTTCGTTGAGTAAAAATAAAGCTAAATATCTCTAATAACGAAAGATAATGAAATGTGTAATATCGACATAAAATAGCTTTAATGCCCAATATAATTTTCACTTACACAAGTGACTAGATTTCAGTAAATAAATCTTTCGTCATTTTTAAATGAATTCGAGAATTTCCACCGAGGGGTTTCTACCTTTTGCAAATAGATCCTCATAATCCTATTAGCTCTCTCAAAAGCCGCAACCAAACCGTGCAAGTACTAATGGTCTCTCCATAAAAGCATAGAGCATTTATTAGGATTCTAACGTCAACTTTAGAAGTTAGAGAGGATAAATCCTATTTGCCTTTGTAATTGATTGAAGAATACGCCAATGTTAGGTTTTGTCTCTTTTCAGTATTTGGTCATGGATGTCCTGATCGATATTTCGGCTTTCATCATTTACTATTTACAGAAAAGAATTTTTCAAAATGTATTTTATTTTAAATTTTATTTATTGATTAAATTCTGAAAAATATAATAAGTGACTTTTCGGATTTTGAAAACAAACGTTAATTGCTACTTCGGATTTGAAAATTCTTATTTTTAATATATTATTTCTATCAACGTGTTTGCTGTCATTTGCATTTTTGTCTTTGTTTTGACTTTGGTATTTTTTTGAGAGGTTGCTATAATTCTCCATCAATTGTTATTTAGATTTTACATATTACGTTTGAGGTACTTTTTGGTTTTTATTTTAATTTTAACACTCTCCTGAACAAAATGTTAAATATCGTTTTGAATCTTCTGCCATTCTGAATTTGTAAACAATAAAATTACTTAATATAATTTCTTATGCATAACTATAATTTTGTAAAATGTGTATAAATTTTACTTTTTGACAGATTTTTTTTTTTGCATGAAAATTCCTTTAGGCAATTTACATTTTTAAAAAGATTGCTCTAAATGTATACTTGATAGAAATGGAACATTTCCATTTTGAAACCAATTTGACTTTAATCAAAACAAATAAAATAGATCCATGCAATTTACACTATAATTTAATTGGTAAAAAACTAACTTAATTCTAATATAATATTGTTAACAGCATTTCATAATTTTTGTAAATTTCTAACGTTTTAATACACAACCAATTTTTTTTTAATAATTTTAGTATTAGAACAAAGATAATAACAAAGGAAAATAATTTGATTGAAAATAATAATTGAAAATATTTGAATTTTGTTTTTCTCTAAAACTGAAATTCTCATTTTACTCAGAAATTTTAATTTTATTTTAATAGCAAAGAGCTACTGTAAATGCTTACGTGTAATGTAATGGACCTGGCCTTCAGGACTCATGCGTAAATAATTATTACTTGCTCACCTAATGGGATTTAATCGTAATCGTATCTCTTTAAAGTTAACAGCTTGCATTTTTAAAAGTAAGATTACATCAAAAATTATGAAACGATATCTTTCCACCAATCATCGTCCACGGAAGTCCGGTGGGTTTGCAAGACTTCCTGTTGCCACTTCATATAAATAGCCAGAACTCTGAAAATTCTTTCTCTTTGTCTTCACCATGTAGCAATAAGCTATAGCCTGTTTTTGTCATCGTGTCTGTTTCATGTTGTCGAAATGCTGTTGTCCGGTAATTTTTATGTGTGTGTGTTATCATCAATAAATTTTGGATGCTAATTAAGTAGAGGTTTCCTCGCATTAAATGATTTTTCATCACTACAACAACCATAGCCTAGATAATTGAGTAGGTAAAATCTCGCCACTCGCCATGATCTTTACACACATATGTACATATATTATTAATTTTAATATATTTTTATATTATAATTAATTGCAATTTATTATTAATCAATAAACATTCTAAAAGATCGAATAAAAGAATTAAATATTTTTACAAAGATGATGGATATAAATATTTATCTATAAGTGTTCTTCAGTTCAATGTTATTTAAATACAATATATTTAGCTTAAAACACGATATGCGTACATCTTGAAGATAATATGCTTAGAAACTTCATGATATATTTGATCATTTTCATAAAAAAAAATTTTCAACAAAAACCGCATCACCATTATATTGATAAAAATACCCTAAGTATCAAATTTCATCAAATTAAACTATCAAGCAAAAGTAGTATTTACTTTCTAGTTAAAATACTGCTTTGCTTGATAGTTTGCCTTAGTAGAAATCTTAAATATTTTCTAACTTCTTTTATCATTGCCATTTGGAATACAAGAAAAATAAATTTTTACGGCTCAAAACACTTTTAAAATAAAAAAATAATAAATTTTATCATGGCATTGCTCTTATTTTAACAATATTTCAAGGATTTTTGTAATTAAATTATCATATGGTTTCGAATAAAAAAAATACCCTTTGTATTTGGTCTTTTAAATCACTATTGCATTCACACTATGGCATTTTTTGATTAAAAAATAAAAATTACTAAAAAAAAACAATAAATAATAAGATTTTATTTTCCATGATTTTATGATTGTTTAGACAGAGGTGGACCTGACGGCCACCAGGTGTAACCAATTCCAAGCTTGAGAAATTCTAGTTAAAAAAAAAAAGATCTGGAACCGATAATACAACCCCAATGATTTCCACGGACTTGAGCCGTACGCCCTAGCCATCTTTCTTCCATATATAATTTGAAGTTCTTCATTGGTCTCTCCAACTTCGAATTATTGAGAGTTGACTGTATCTGTATTATTGCAATATGTACAATATTTTCGCATGCATTTTTTTTGTACAAAATTTATTTTGAGCAAACGGATATTATTTATGTCAAACAAGTTCATTTTTAGTTCACAGCCGTCATTATTTACTCTCAGATACATCATACACTGAAGGAAAAAAATCCCAACATGAAGAAAAAATTGATGTAGACTAATGAAACTTCAGCAATGCATTTGTCTAGGTAACATATTTATAAGGTTCTAGATCACAGTTTAATTTAAGTGTAAGAAGAGCCATTTCAAATGAGAAATGATGGTACATTAAAAACCGGTGCAACCAGCAGAATTTTAAATGCAAGTATGCAAACGTGCAAGCAATGTGTCGTGCAAGTATGTATATCAGTTTGAAGGATGGAATTACATGCCAGTTGCTTTTGATCGATCAGTAGAAGGTTATTGACTACTTCTGGATGTGGATGACGCTGTCGTTGCCAACCAATTATGTCCCATTAGAGCTCGATTGGTGAAAGATCTGGTGATCTAGCAGGCCAAGGGAACCCGTTGTCACTCTATAGATCGCGTTAGGAAATAACAGGGTATGAGGGGGCATATTATCCTGTTGGAAAACACCCCTTGAATGATGCTTATAAATGGAAGTGTTTCAGTTTGAATCACCTAACTGACGAACAAGTTTGCTGTCAGGGTGCATGAATTAACCTGGAGAGTGTTAATACAATCAAAGAAAATTGCTCGTGCCAGACCATAACTCTAGGTGCAGGTCCAATGCGTCTTGACCTCAGAAAGACTGTGCGCAGGTGCTGACTAGGCCTTCTTCTAATCAATGTACAGCCATCATTGGCACCAAGGCAGAAAAAGCTTTGATCAGAGAACACAACACCTAGCCCCTCCACCCTCCAATGATCTCTAGCGGGACATCACTGAAGTCGCAGATGTCAGTGATTTGGAGTTAATTGTATGAACGCTACAGGATTGGCTAGGAGCTATTTCTCAAACGATTGATTTGCTACTGTGTCACTCTGGTGCCAAAAAAACCCTGTAATTTATATTGTAGGTACACTAATGTTCCCTAGCCCTGTGTTAAATACATGATCTTCTCTGTCAGGGGTGATCCGTGCACGGTTGGATCATAGTGTCTTCCCAGAACCACTGCTGCCAAAAATTATGTTCAATGGATACATTCCAACCATTCAGCAATATCGCGGTAATAAAAGTTATTATTACCGCGATGTAGTATAATAGAGTTAAAAGGTTTTTTAGCTCTATTATCATCGTTCAAACTCAGCGAGCTGTTGATTATGAGTTCGTCTTCTTAAAGTCATTCTGGACTAACTTCAACTCACAATGTCAAGTCTGAATGATAAATAACACTCACGAACTTTATAGAGGGTATTTATGCACTTGATTCGCATCCTCAAAGTGGCACAGCTAGCGCCACACTAATGGACCTGACGCGAAATATGTATCAATGTCCTCTTTCAGATGCATAAACCCATCTACCAAATTTCGTTGATATAGCAGAACTCCTTCTTGGGGATGGAATTTTTATTTCCATGAGTGTATTTTCTAAAGAAGATAAATGAAAGGAAATGATAAATGTTATATGATAAAGTACATGTCTAGTTCAAAGCAAACTGTTTCAAGGTAGTTGAATTTAGGCTTTAACAGCAAGATAGGTATTTAAAAAATCGGCCCTGGTTGAAATACGTGACACGAATGAGGAAAAAAAGACCACAATACTCAAGGCAACTTCCCTTTTGAAACCAGATGGACAAATATGAAACTTCCCCTAATGACCATGAATTTGAATATTATACTCCAGAGAATAAACGCTATTGGTAAATCATTCAATATGTTGCGTGTGAATTTTATTAAAAGGATATAGTCTACTAAAATCTTCAGAAAATTATATCATAAATTTCAAAAATGAATTTGGAAAAAAATGTAACAAGAGGCAACTGATTTATCACGGCTCTCGATTGAAGACAATTTTGAAGCAGGCAACAAGAGAGAAAAATTATTTTCGGTGAACCAAAAAAGTCTTTTATGAATTTTTGAAAGGTAAAATTTCATAATGAAGTCATTTAATGTCATATGCAGAACTATCCCGAAGAGCTTAGATTAATTAAACTATCATAGAGCACTTTATTGTACTTTTATACGTGAGATTATTACCTGAAGTTAAGAAGAGAGAAAGCTACACCAAAACAAAGGAAACTTACAATGATGACTCCACTAGAAATTTAACGAGTTGCAAAAGAAATCCTAAACTAGAGCTACTTTCCCTAATGTAGAGATACTTTTGAAAATATTTTGAACAATACCGATGTTGAATGCATCAGGTGAAAGTTCTTTTCATTTTTCAAGAGTGTTAAAAATTCTTTAAGTACAACGGGAGAGAAGATAAATTGAACAACATGGTCAAATTGTATATAGAACAAGATGCTTTGGACAAAATTGATACGGCAAAAATAATTAATGAATAATTACTAAATAATGAAGAGAAATCCAGAATAGGAGCTGTAGAGCAAAATTGTACGCTCTTTAGTAAAGTTTTTAAACACAGTTAAGATATTTCTTTAGGCTTTGAGTTTTGTTATTATTAATATATTTTATTTTGAGAATTTAAGGTCAAAGAATATTTTCACTATTTTAATTTTTCAACTCTTAAGCCATAGGCCTCAAACTTTTTACAGCTAGGGACCTCCAACTATCTTAATCCGAAAAGTTGTTTGCGTAAATAGGAGTTAATCAAGAAAAACAAATGAAATGTTTTTAAAAAAGGCAATAAAAATACGAAGAAAAAGAGATAACGTTATCTAATATTGGAGTACTATTTAGTAAGTACTTCAAAAAGTGATAAGGATTTCAAATGAGAGAAAAAAAACCTCATGATACTCGTTCCCAAGTTTTATATCCATTTGTATAGATATCAATAAAAAATCGAGTAATAGTGACATGTGTTTTCATTATCTGAGATTCTTTATGTTTGTTCTTCTTTTTCTGGGATTAATGTGATTTAATCGAATGCGATTAACAATTTATTGAAAAAAATCTGTGAGAATCAACAAATAAAATACCGAAACGTTGTGTCAAAACGAAATTATAGCACAAAATGCTGGAAAATGATCGTTGTTCTACGTATTTAGTGTGTTGAATGCTGTTGTAATCCATAAAATACTTACTATCATTTTCATTCTTTGCTGCTAATACTGCTTATTATGCCAGTAATTAAAAAAAATATTCGACCTTGATAATTGAGTGATCTTGGTAGCGGAGGTTTGATGAGGAGGAGCAAAGATGCTTTTTTCCCCTGTCAAACCACATACTCAACTCCTGAGCCCACTAAGAACACTTCGTGTGTTTCATTAAGTTATTCAAAATGCTAAAAATGTAACTTTCTTTTTGTGATCATTATACACTATCGAGCATAAACATTATGAACATCTCCACATTTTCCAGTTAACTCGCCTGGATGACGTGGAAGGCATGTAATTAAAAGAGAATGGTATTTAATCTCTGCTTGAGAAGTTGAGCTATCATTCTTGCACTTACTTTTGTGAGTGAAGGGAAAGGCAACTTGCCTAAGCGAATTTGAAAGTGGACAGATTAAAATGGCACGAATACTTAAAACGCGAGTATGTCTCAACAACATGACTGGTAGAATATTCGTATTCTGCAGTTTTTAGTATTTATGCAGAGTGGATAAATAATAGTTAAACCAGAAGTAGACACCTAGCTGTTGGATGACCACGTGTCATGGGAAAAAAGGACGTCAAAAATTGCCCTTTGGTAAAGAAAATAGACCTCAGACAACCCAATGCAATGTAGATCCAAGTGCATGGGTTTCAGAACACTGTTTAACGGACATTGTTGGATGTGGCAGGCATCCCACTCGTGGGTCTGTGCTGACCAAGCGTCATCGAAACTACGCCTAGAGTGGGCTCAGAAACATTGAGACTTGACCATAAGTAAGAAGATGAAAGCTTACTGGTTGGATGAATCGCGATTTCTCATTCATCACGTCGATGATTGTATCAGGGTACGCCGTCTTCTACAGTCGAACAGTTGTCTCTTCATGTACACAGACTAGTGATGGTGATATTATGCTTCGGAGAACGTTCTCATGGCATTCTCTGTGACCCTTAGTTCTGGTAGAAAGGACCATGAAATTTGTAGACTATCTGAGCATGATTGTGTATCAGTTGGACCCTTGTATAGCACCTGTTTTCCCAAATGTAAATTGAATTTTCCAACAGGACAGCTTCTCATGTCAAAAGGCTAGAATTGCGTTAGAAAAGTTCGAGGAGCATAAAGAGGAATTTCAATGAATATCCTGGCTACTAAACTCGGCAGATCTTAAACTGATAGGGCAGAGTTGGGTTTTCTTAGAAAGGCAGCTCAGAGATCAAACATCTTCATGCTTCAATATCTAGATTTAATGTGACCACTGCTTTCATAATCGGTTCAACTTGTATCCAGTAATCTACCAAGAACTTGTGTTATCCATGCCAGGGAGGGTTGCAGCTCTTTTTGAGGCAGAAAGTGATGCAACATGTTAATGAATAGGTGTTTATAATGCTTTGGCCCTTCGGTGTATGTACAATTGTTATTGGGATCATTCAGTATATTAATTTCTTTTTTTAAATAAATAAATTTTCCAACAGAAAATGTGCTTTTTTCATATCATAAATTTTCTTTCTTTATTTTCTTAAAATTTCACCTTTATTTTTATCAATTCTATTTTACAAACTGGTAGCAATAATTGATATGAAAAGGGAATTATTGTTTTCATGAGTTAAACTTTCTCCTTAAATTCTTAGTTACAGATCGTGAATTCAAAGCTAAAGGTTGATTTATTTTGGAGTCATCATGAGAGAAGAGAGATATAGACAATAGCTAATATCCATGAGAACTTTATTTTAAGAATATTATCTTTTCTATTTGTCTTGTCTGGTAAAAAGGATGCTAAACCAAAAATGTAGAAAAGGAAATATAATTTAAGTAAAATAAGCGAAAGAAGCTTGTGTTGAAAAAAGCATGAAGTGAAAATCTTATTTTAAAAATTGCGTTATTCTCACTTCAGTTATCGTAAGACAGTATATAATACACTCAAAATTATAAAAAAGATATACAAAAAACATGAATAAAAGGATACATTTGTATCTTTTCATATGCCATCTTCTGAAATATATTCTTATTTTATCTTTGGGATACTTAAAAAATAAACATATTAATAGTTTGATTTTAAATTTAAAAATATTTAAGTCGCTTTTTAAAGTATTACAATTGTTGATTAAATGATTTCAATCATTTCTGATCAAGAAGATCTCGGACCAACTATAAAATGACACGGAATATTTACAATCAATACAAATAAAAATTATAAAGCTGTTTAACTCGAAGGGTGCTTTTTTTAAAACTTACTTAATATTGATGATTATTTTCTATATTTATATTAAAATCATTTTAGGTGAATCGAGTACAACGATTCTGTCTCACGAAAGTTGGTTATTTTGGTTTAAGTATTTTCCATTTGTCATTTTTAAATCTAACAATTGAAAGTAAATTAAAATGTAAAGAGAGTAAAGCATAATCTATTCACAAAAAACTCAGAATGACAGCTGGAGATTATGTTGCTCTTCTAAGAAACCATTTGATGAAAAAGCAATATTTATAAAAAAAAAATAAGATGAGTATCTAAGAAAATTTTACTTTTTTTTAATGCCACGAAAATATTAACGATTTACTATATACAAAATGAACAAATGAAATCTTCACATCATTATAATTATCTATAAAATATTTTTTGTTTGGTTGATTTCAACCAAATTTATAATTTTTAATTACATAAAAGTCCATCATTAAATTTATGCCAAATGTGAGTTATCATTACAAAAGTATTATTGCGTGAAGCATGATGAATATAATGTTATAATGACTCGATTATTCTTAGACGACTCTTCAGCATATCTTTCGTGAATATAATTTCTAAATTTTTAATATGTCGTCCTTTTCAAAATGTCTTCCTCTAACTACAGCAAAATTAATTACTTCGTAGAGCTTAACTTTTCACGTAAATTAAATGGCTCAATGGTTTAAAGTTACGGCCGCAGTTATTCTATTTTCTTAGAATTATCTAAAGAGCCTTTTTAGGGGTATTCAAGTATTAAAAAAAGGATCGAATAACTTCATTATGTTTTTTGCCTGTTTAAGATTTAGTGTTGTAACAACATGCTTTTGAAACACATTGACTGTGAAAATGGTTATTTAGGGATAAACAGAGATCGTTTTACATTAGCGGATTATTTTCAGTTTGAGTTTAAAGTACTTTAATAATTTTTAGGTAAAAAATGCATTGCCGCTGAAATGTTTTTATTATCTTCTAAAGTGTTTCATGTTTCTACGTCGTTTTCCTGAAATTCCCTTTAGAGAAATCTGTCAGTGTTTGTTTAATTAAATTTGTGAATAATAAATAAAATATTTTTAATTTTATTTTTGTCTTTTATCTTCCTGAATATCTTTTCGTTTTTTCTGACAATAATTTTAAGGAAACAGATTTTATTACTCACTTTTCTGATTAAATATATACAAATTTTTTTAATATAAAATGAAATGTATAAAATATCTGTGAATTTATGTCTGCTGCCTTTGTTTTTGATCATTTCAATTATTGTTTTTGTTTACTCTGATTTAAATTGGACCTTAAAAATGATACGTTATATAATTTATGTAAACTATTTTTAATTTTTAATTGAAATGTTATAATTATAAACTTTAAAGAGAGATATGTTAAAGATTTCAGTGTTTGAAACCGTTAACCCTATTGAGTTATATGTTTTTAAATTATGACAAATAACATATTAAATATAAAAAAATAACTCCAAAGAGGGTATTGATAGATATAGAGTTGAGTTTTAACCAATATGGATAAATCCATATTTTAAACAAGTTATATTCAGAAGGAACAAGGTACAATACAACTCAAAGTAAAATAATGCTATTTGTCATGTATTTTTTATAAAAACACTTGATAAAATGTCGTAATTGATAAACTTTTAATTTTCCCTTTTGATGTGTTTCTGGTGACCCAGGGCACAAATTTCCCAAATTTTTAATCTTTAAGTTTATTACATAAAGATGAATAAACTGAACGAATGTGCAGAAGCTATTGTCTTCTTTCGAATTTGAACATCTTTTTAATGATGGCGCTGTGAACGTGTATTATTCTTAATATATAAGGGATGTATTTATGAATGTGCAATTTTAAAGTAGCAGTTGTACTGTGTACAAGAAAAGCTAGAGAGACTGCTTCACTATAACTTATTTATGCTTTACTTAATGAGTATTTTCTATGATCTCAACAAAAATATGGTAAACTAAATAGTATTTATGTTCTATTTTAATAATAATGATTCTTAATCTAGAAAATTTTTATAATATGTATTAAAAATGGCAGATTTTTTAAAAAATACTAATTGGAGCAAAAAATTAATTAATGGCACATAAACTAAATTAAATGGCTTGTAGTACAGCATGATAGACACTCAGCCATCATATTTGCAGAGGAGGATAGGGAATTCATAAAGGGTTGATAAACTGTAATTGGATATTTTTGAGAGAAAACTCCCGAAAACAACACCTTTTTAATTTAGGTTTTATTATACTTATATATCTCTGCTTCTGTGACCATCTGGATAATAATTTTAACGTCAATACTTTGAGAGCGTTTCATTGTTGCTTCTCTCATGCTGTCAGTTATGAAATGGATATCTGTCCCCATTCCGAACAGTTTATCAATAACGCATGGACAACATCTGAATTAAAGTTCTATTCTAAGAGCTTTAGCAAAATAATTCAAGATGATTTAAAAATAAAAGAAGTCTTTTAACTCAGTGCTTCACAAACTTTCAATATTTGCAACCCAGTTTTCAAATATAATTTTCATCGCCCTCCCCATCTAAAACAATCACAATGTATTGAATTCAATAATAGTAATATAATTTGATGCTAAAGCTACAATACGATTTTAATTATAAACCACGCACATTTTCAAGATAAGTATTAAATTTTGTAAATAATTTTATTATAAATGGCACAAGGCCACTAGTAATTACTAAACTTGTTCTTAACTTAGTATTGTTAATATAAGTAAATTAATTATCAAATACACTGTGCACTATATAAAGTAAAGTGCATTTAAAAGTGTTTTATATTAGGGTAAATGTACGTATTTAATTTTTTATTATGTCAGAATGTATATTACGTTGCTTCCTGTCAGAAAATTAATAATATTTTTGAATAATCTTTTCTTTTCGATATGTTCATAGGGTTATCATGACGGGCGCTTCTCACAGTTTGAGAAGCACTGCCTTTAACTTTAAAAAATGAAGCGCACTGTTTTATTCCATACTGCGGGACTTAAGTAAATCAAATGCAGAATTCCTTATTTTCCAGGTACAATGCGGAAATAAAGCCATATCAAACTACAATAAAATAAACTAAAATTTTGATAAGTGAAGAAATTCATGAGTGGGATGTACCTTGGAATTCTATTTAGTTACAAAATCAAGTTTAATTTCACCAAGGATCGTTTTTGGTTTAAATGGAACTGACCCTTTAAGTCCCCAAGCTACGTGATTTAGAATGTTAAGAGAGTGAAATACCACCCCAAGGGTCACATCTTCATCACTTCTCTGTGTCTCAAAATTACGAGGTCGTTAAATTACGTGACACTTGTTCGTGCCTCTAAATTACCATCACTAATTGCTTTCAGGTAACGGGATTGTAATTTCAACGACATTAATTCAAACAACTTGAACTTTTAAAGGACATAATAATTTCTTTCACTTAGTTCAAGAGTATAATATAAATTAAAACACATATTTATTTTGAGAACATCCAAACTTATGCTGATACAGCATCATAAAAACATTCCAAATAAAATAAACTATATATATGATAGTTGGAAATAATTATTCTTTCGTAAGGTGGTGGAAGGGTTTCGCTTTTACTTTCGATGAACGTAAGTAACTAAAATAAAACACGGGTCAATTTCGAGGCGATCGATAGGGAATTAATTAATAAGAGTGCACTTATATTCGATTTATCGTATTGAATTATCAGCTTGGGAGTTCTCCACGTTTTTTGTGAGGGGAGGGATAAATGATAAGAAATGGAGAGTCACTATCTTATCCTTCGACGTTCATATCTTAACCGACAATTTTCGTAGATTTCATTAATATTTATCGAATATAAATATTTTGTCCATAATTCAACAAGAAAAATTTTAAATACACGTGAAAATAAACAAAAAGGCTTAATAACTTAACCCCTTTAACTAGTTTGCAGTAGGATGGCCACAACTGGTTTGCACATCACGGATATTTTCTACTATCTTTGATTTGAACATATTTTTAATTCATATAGTGAGATTATTAGTGCTAGTGTTTTTAAGAGATGCAGTTTGTCCATGGTGTGAAAAACTTCTCATCCGGGTTTTTGTGGTGAAGGCGGGAATTTTTCATTGAAGGCAGGGATATAGATTCTTGAAAATATTCGATTAAGAACAGGGATTGGTAAGGCAATGTGCAATTTGTTGCTTCAGAAGAAATGGAAATTAAAAGAGAATCCAAAAAAGTCGATGTTATCTTTGTCCCCATTGCAATGTAAGACTAAGTATTGCATAATGCTTCAAATTGCGTTTGCATTTATATATGCACACACATACACAAAGTTTCAACCGTTTAAAAAAGAAGTACGAACATGAAGTACTTTTGTAACCGTGAGAGAAATTCTTTTAAGATATATGAACAGTTTTTAATAGCATACAAAGTGTTCTTATAAAAAGTAAACATTAAGGATCTTGTGTTCCACAATTATAAAATAAAAAAATGGGATGAAACCTTTAAAAGGAAAATTAAAATAAAATTCTTCCATTTTAGCATTTTATTAAATATTATGCTTAGTTATATACAATAAAAAATGTGCCATTTTTTGGAAGGTTTGGGCAAAAAATTGACCGCTTAAGGGATAAAGAATAATTTGCCATTCCTACAAGCGAAAATTCTTGCCGCTTTAAAAATGAGAGATGGAACTCAATTTTAGTAAGAAAAACAGGATTATTTGTTCTTTTATGAAGAGCTTGGTGACTTATAGGTGTAAGCACGTGATTTGCTAGCGAACTGCAATGCTAATCCTTTGTATTTCTTGTCAAGAATACTCATTGTCCAAAACCGGTGTCTTTTTGGATGATACTGACTTCCTCTGCGTTATAATTTTAAATAATCAGCAGTCAATCAGTTAACAGCAGAGCGTCTGGGATTTCGCTTACCCTTAAACGTCAGCCGGTGTCGTTTCAACACACCTTGATATAAAATACATGAAAAAATTGTAATAACTATATAAATAATTGCAGGACTATTGCTCAGTAAGGTTTAGTTGTAACACTTTTGAATGTTATTTCATGCACTTTTCAAATTTTATGATCTTTTATATAATAAAAAACAGTAGCAAAACAAATTACTTAATCTTGTAAAATGGAATAAGACAATAATATTCAAAAATATTAGTATAATAAGCAAAATTGTAATTTTTGTGAGTGTTAGCCAGTGTTTTCATCATTATTTGTCATTTTTGTGCATAATGTTTTGTGAATATCTCATTTGCAATGAATAAAGTGATATTCAATTGTTCATGTACATTTTAAGCTCACCACTTTCATGCAAGAGACACATTTTTTTTTTTTTACTATCACTTCCATTACACTTTTTAATTTCGCACTTTCTGCGTTTTGGTGAGTTTGTAATTTCTTGAAATTTAACAATTGCCTCATTTTTCAAATTTCTTGCACTTGCATAATTTGAACGCAATAGCAGATAAGCAAATGCTATGTTACGAAACACTTAGACACAGCGATTTTAGTATAACTGACATTTCCACTGTGAACCCAGTAACACTGCATTCAAGGTCAAATAAATGTGCGATATTACTTCAGGAAGTTTGTTTTACTAATATTATCTACTTAGATGAACTAACTTTTGCTGAATGACAGCTATTTTTGATAAATTGCCTTGGTGTCGAAATGACACCAACGGAAATTCTGGGTAAATTTTGTTGTAAAATCTCTCCTATTTAATATAAAGCTATAAAACCTTTTCTGTGTAATCACCATGACAAATGATTAGAAGCCACGAAAATTTTTCAAAATCCCTACAAAGATGCGGAAAGGAGAACAAACTCTAAACAAGTTCCGGTGTCCAATCCACACCGACGGACTTTCTAGTGTTAAACCAGTCAATGTCCTTAAGTCCTTACTTAGTCTTTCAAGCCTTTTTCTTTCTTGGGAACAGAAATTAAACAAGATACGTTAGTTGTGAAATATGAAATTTAAGATCAAAGTTTTTCTTCGCTGTTTATTTATAAGAAAACCCTCTCACTTCCCCCTCCCTAAAAAAGCCCAAGCGATTGCATTCCGTCTCTATCTCTCTCTCTCTCAATAAATACAGAAAACTCATTCATCTCTTCGAGACATAACAAAGTCATTGAACCATAGAATCTTTTACTTTCTTTTCTGAAAGGTTAATACAAAAAATATCGATAATCGATGAAGACTTGATTGTATCGTTATCGGATTTTTTTAAAAGAGTAAATTCGATTTTCCGACTTTGTAGCGGATCATTAAAACAATATTTAGGATGCATACCGTTGACAGCGAGCTTATTCAATGCATGTAGGTATGTCTTTTAAACCTGAGGAATTTTAGGAAATAAAAAATTTTTGCTCATAATATTAATACATTTATTCTAGGGGATATTATAGGAAAAGGGAAATAGTTATAAAAAAATTTGGAATTAAATATTCCATAAAATAAAAAGTCAGAAAGTGCTCAGTTCAACTGTTTTCCCCCTTGAAAATGGGTTCTGAAAGTGTGACCTGTCTATGCCATTATGTTGCGTTGTGTTGTAATAAATATTGATTCAGAATGTTTAATATTTATATATTTGATAAATTACAATCTAAACTTCCCAATGGTCCTCAAATATGTAGATGAGTGCACAGAATTATAATGAAGGAGATAATAGCTACTCAGCAAATTACATAAGAGGGGCAATTATAATAAGCGATAAATGCGATAAAGTTGAGGAATATTTTTTAGGCGTATATTTTTACGTACCTTTAGCATAATTTTTACGTCTTTCTTACACCTAATTTTTACTTTTATATATCACTTAAAATTAACGCATTTAACATTTTCTGTAGACAATCATTCTCTTTGAATGAAAGGGAAAATATATCACCATATGCTTCTTATTTTTATGAAGTTAACTGCAAAAAAGAAACGCTTTTACTATTTAACTTATACTCTTGCATATTATTCCTACTTAAGAAGCTTCAATAAATATATTTAGAGTCTATTTGGATTGATTCATTACAAATTTGTGCTTAATAAAGATACTATTTTTACTAATTGTTTCATAACATTCATCATAACTATAAAAGAAGAAAAATTATGTGTAAAATACTTAACTAACTTAACTTAAAAGAAATCTTTTTCGCTTGTTCGTACAATTATTATTAAACTCATAAAAAATTACTTATTAAACTCATAAAAAAACTTTTATATGCATGATGAATCTTGGAAATGTCACTGGAATCTGATAATCAATTAATTAATTCATTCCACCTTTGTGCAAAATCTTTTGGATGAAAAGCGAAACTTTAAACCAAGATTCTCATTGGATACTAATTTAATGAAAGTTTAATATTTGTATTTGTAAAGAGTATTAAAAGTCGAGCCAATCCAGAAAAAAAGAAGAATTGAAGAGTTAAAAATAAGTTAATGTATTCAAATATTCTGCAGTGACCATGTTATATTTTTGTTAGCAAAATGTATTGCTTTCTGTAATTAACTCAAAATGTTTTCATCATTCTTGTTTCAATCGACGTATGGAGTCTGAAATACACAGTTCTTCCTCTGAAGTGAATTTATTTTTTATCCAAATAAATATTACTTTTCTACTAAAAAATATATAACACACGCTATTAGCGTAACACGAACTATTTTATAAATTGTTTCCTTTGCATATATAAAATATTATTCAATAAGGAAAATTAAAACGACCTGTGGCCTAAAACAAACAAATAAATATCTAGCAACACTTAGTCTCATTACAAATGAGTCATAATTATTTTCCAGACGGAGTAATTAAACTAATTATTACATATTCTCTCTAACAAAAATTATTTTTAGTAGCCTTTATAAAAAGTACTTTCCAAAAAGTACTGTTTTTGTCAATATTTTTTAGTCAATATTACAAAATGACTTTGAAAACTAATTTTCTTCCTTTTGAATGAAAGTCGCTAGTCATTCAAAAGAATTAAACTTAATATGACAAAATAATTCTAGGAAACTCTAATATTTTAATTATTGTCAGTTGTTTTCTCTCTTTGGATTCAAAAATGTGTCCTTTCTGAAATACATATAACAGTAGAGTGTTTTAGAAAGTATATTCAAAGTTTATTTCACAAAATTTAGATTTATTCATAAGGTTTTAATTTCCTCTCCTTTCTCTGATTGAAATGTTTTATCCATACAACCACATTCACATTCGATGCATATTCATTGCATATTCATTGCTACAGCAATGAAACTCATAGATGTCTGATGAATGTTTGGTCCTTGAAGAGGATATATAGCATGAATTTCTGCCATTCTCAATTCTTCAACAGAGTTTAAGCAAATATAGTACCTTACTTCGAGTGCTTTTTACCAAGCCATTGTTAATAGAGAAAAATTGGAGGAAAAATTTCAAGATTTATACGGTTTTTAGAAATATATAAGAAAAAGAAATTCCTATAAATAGCCTTATATTGTCTTAATTATTTATACATGAAAAATACATGATTAAAAATTATAAATTCAAAGGTATTACCAGAATTCAAAAAAGAAAATGATTGCAATTTTTGTTTATTGAGTGTGAATTTCCCAATTAAATGAATGTTTGTGTTAATCAATATAAGGACACATATAACAGAGAAATGTATATTTGAAATGTAAATACAACGATTTTTAAAATAACAATATTTTTAAGCAATTTATGGATGCATAACTAGATTTTTAAAATTATACCGGCTAAATTAATTAAATACTAAAGAACCCATTAGTAGAGAGAATGGATTTCTAAAAATAAATCGGGACTTAATTAGTTAACATATTTTTAATGCTTTTTATTTTTTTAAAAAAATTGCTTCGATAACTTCCTTAAAACTTTATAGGATGATGAAAATTTATGTTATTTTATTCTACTGTATTATATTAACTATGATTAATTTACATATGCTTTCAAAACCTTTTTTTTCACCATTGAGTTGTGTTATGAAAATTATGCAAAATAATCTATTTAAAATACCCTTTCATTCTAATTTTTCTCAACAAATAAAGTACAGTATAGTTTAGCAAATTTTGATTAAAATATATTGTTAAATAAATAAAATAAAATATTAATGTTTAATCCAGATGCTTTGGAATAGATAAAGAAATCTATAGAATTAGTATATTGTTCAGTAAACGTAATATGCTATTAAATTTTTTAAAACACTCCTCTCTCATTTAATATATTTAAGTTTTCCACAAATAAACTTTTACTTTTCTTCTTGAAAAATAAAACTATTTTGGGATTTCAACTTATGTATTCTAAACTTTAAAAATTTAGTTGGTAGGCCTATTCGGTAAATTATGATTCCATAAGAAACCGTATTTTAAATAAGTAATAAATGAATATTTAACTCCTTACATTTATCATAATACAAAAAGTTCTAAGTTATCTCCCATAAAAATTTATGAGCTCTTAATGCATTATTCTACGAACTTTATTTGTTTGGATCACTGTTGTAGAGTTTTTGGCTATTTAATAATCTATAAATATTTCATTCCAGCATCATTTTTTAAGATGAATGGCATCCCCAAAAAAGAGTATAAAATGCGCTATTGTATAACAAAATGCAGCTTTTTTTTAATAAAATAAAGTGATATTATTAAATTCTCTGAAATATTTAACACTCTCATTTACGATAATATGTTGGCTCATAACAATAATTAAAAACTTATTTCTCATTAATAAAATAAAAGACTATATCACACAGTCATTTAAAATACGGATATTAAACGTTTTTTTTCTTTCTTCTGTAAACTCGTTTATATATTTTTTTAATTATGGCGTAAGTCCATAAAAAAGTATTTTTATTCGTTCTTTTTGTTTTAAATTTTAATATGTTTGAGTTTATGTAATAAAAAATAAATAAATAAGGATACATGGTACGATTTACACAATTTTTTTTAATTTAATGATTTTTCACATAATTTTTCGGTTGCCTCCTATGTGTATGTATGATGTAAAACATATTTTGTGCTCAAAATTTCATAAAAAGCTAACCATTTAAATTTTTAAGGGAAAAATGAAGGGATTTTAAAATGTTTCTCCCCCACCAAAAATCAACGTACATATATGAAATTTGATTTACAAGTACATCAAATTATGTATAAAATAAGTTCGTACGGGTTTTGCGATAACATGATTGTGGTATTCGTACACACACAAACACAATATGTCTTTTTATAAATGCTTATTGAAAATTCCTTAAAAAATGTGTAAACTCTAAATTCAATGATTTTCTTAAAAAATAATCATTGCTTTGATGGTAAAATGCACACTACCTTTTATTTCATGTACTTTTAGCAACAAGTGAAAGAAATTTCCAAGTATTAGGCATAATAGAAAAAAAGCCTTAGCATTTTAAATGAAGGCAAACTAGTTATTATCCTTCCGAGATAAGTCAGTTTAAAATTTTGATTTGCCATTGGGATGTGACTAAAAACAAACGAAAAAGTTATCACAACTCTGCGTTTTTCAAGCTTAGAGCATTCAAATTTTGTGATTTTGTAGAAAAGTACAGAGAAAATAATTTAGACTAAAAAAATTAGATTTGATTTTTTGACCGACCGATTTTTGTCAATTGAATCGCGTACTGCAGTGGTAGGTAAACTTTTCCAGAATACGGGCTACTTCTTTTGAAAGTGTTGTGGTCCACCCAATGGCGCAAGTGTAGTGAATTAAGAAAAAGGTCTACAATATGTATAATAATAACTACGGAATATGTATTTACCTACATAAGTGCAATAAAATAAACTTACACTTTTTAAGACCGAGTTTAAAGCAAAATGTAAGGTACAAACATTGTAAAAATAGCCACAAATATAATATCCAATGATGCATTTTTTACGAAACAATTCAAAACCCATTAAAAAGTAAAACATTTTAATCCAAAGTCAGAACTCATAGTTATAATTAGTAGAAGACTTATAATCTGCAAACTGTCAGCCAATCTTAAACATTTCGGTATATATACTATACAAACTGCTAATCTTCAAGCGGTTTCCCCAAACATGTCTTGACGGTCCACCTTGTCGACCAAGATCGACTTAATGCACACCCCTGGCGTACTGTGTCCCCTTAATACACAAAATCTCCAGTATTAAGCGTATGTTAGTTCTGAAAAATATATTGCTGGCTATTAACACTTATGTCTTAATTAGAATTATAAAAATAAAAATTATATTTTAAGAAATCAGACCAATACTTGCATCTATATGTATCGAAAAATTTTCCTACCCATATGTATAACTTAAGGTTTCCTTCCCGTCATGTTAAAGAAAATGATCCGAATTTTCAATATTTTTTTCAGATTAAAAAGTATGGCAGTTAGAGCCCTAGTGCCACCAGAGAACTTCGTGTAGACAGGCAGATGCGTTTTAAATCTATCGCGGCTCAAAGTCCTCACGTTGGCGTGCTGTGGTAGTTCGAAGAGAGGAGTACTAGCTCCGGTATCCTTCTAGTCATTTAAACATGGTTGAAAATTTCAATATCCGTTGACAATAGCTCCACTCTCAGACTTAAAAAAGTATTCATACATTACTATTACACTCTAACTTCCCTATCACATAAAGAACGATATATTTTTTCACGCTACTTATTTTTTTCTGAATTGAACCATTTTATCTGGTACAAAATGTGTTTTGCACTTCTTCTTTCCGTAATACTAAATAACCTATCTCTTTACATGCTACAATGAAACATTTATTATTTATGGAATATTTTGAAATTTTAAAAACGCTATATGCTATAAATACATGAAAATGTGCTTCGTGTTTAGTTCAAGCTCTCGTACATTTGGCGAAGACAGTCTTAATTATAATATTATTAAAATTAAGACAATATCCATTGTTATTAAAAATAAATCTATTTTACTCATTTTATCTAACATAAAATCACTTAGCTAATGTACTTCATTTGATTACATCGAAATCATTATAACTACTTTGATTGACGTACATTTTCCGAAAAAAAGACAAATTTTTAGATACCACTAGCCACAACAACAACATAAAAATGTTTCACCAAAGAAAAAATAATAAACACTTAGCCCCAGGAAGGTCTCGGTACTGCTATTAAGTAGTTACATTTAAACATCTAAGCAGACCTTTCCAATTAAACCTTGTTTGTTCGTTGGGATCTGTGCCAACTTTTGCTGTTTGAGATAAACTTTCTTATTAACATTTGTTGCAAGTTTTTTTTTGTTTGAATACGGGATGTTTTTACAGAAACTAACCTGAGAAACTAACGATTTCAAGTAACAATTTTACGTAAACTTAAAAAAAGTTTTTACTAAAAATTTCTTTGGAATATTTTACTAGATGTGGAATAACATTTAAATAACAGATTAAATGTTGTTTAGTTTTGAGCACTGTTTCATATTATGTAAAGAATAAATTTTAAAAGATATAAGAAAAAGGATCAAACGATACAGATATTTTTCTAAGAACATTTTATTAACATAAACGCAATGTTCTTAAAGTAATTTTGAATAGTTCTTTTGCTCTCAAGTTCTTTGAAATAAACTAGTATTTTTTGTTGTTGTTAATTTCTGTTAATTTAAATCATGCAGGAAAGAATGGGTGGAACAACGCAAAAATTGGATGAGACACTGAAGTCACATTTAGAAATTGCTAAAACTTTACACTGTGTGATTTAAGAGGATTCGAAATAGTACATTTACCTACCTACACTTTTAAAGATGGCCTGTTCTATAGACAAATGGTCAGTAATAGGTGATCTGCAAAAAGTTTTCGATGGCTGTTGAAAAATTGGGACGTTACTTATGTTTTTATGATAAATCAGTTTAAAAAATGACGAGTATACAAACGTATTGTGGAAAATGGATGAAAGAATTTTAAAAAATTTAGCTACTAATTTTAGAGAAATTCTCTTTGAGTATAGTTACTTTTGAAGGTGTATCTAGCGACGTTTGAAGGTGAGAGTTGGCAATTATGATAAATTGGCGGCATAACACTTTGTGTGATGTGTGTCTGTTCCTACTTCCCTCTAATCCCTCTTGTCTACTCTTGGACCCGGCTAGATGTGTGGGGAGAACTGAATAATCAGTCGACATGATTCCCTCTAATTATTTTATTGCCACAAAATATCAAACAAGCACAATAATAATCCAATTAAGATTGTGGATCAAAATTAAGAGAGCGAAGGTGAGACCAGTTAGCCTGGGGATAATAGTTATGGGCCCTCAACTGATTTCTACGATAACCTATACAGGCTCTATTTCAACTCGGCCTCGCACTACAAGTTGTCTTCTATTTAAATAATGCTTACAATACCTGCTCTCTTGTAAAGTCGAAGTCCTACTGTTGTGACCTTGAACGCTTGACGGGATCAAATCCGATCCTCACTGGGAAATCTTCAATATACACTTTTATAAAGTTAGTTCCGCACTCACTATCCTCCACTCACTATCCTCCACTCACTAGCTCTCAAACCTCGCAAATACAGAATTTATATAATAAACTTAATTTGCATAATCACGTTTTCTTACCTTCGGTGAAAGTTGGTTGAGTAAAATATTTCCCTAAAAGAATCCCCGAGGAGTTAGTGGAAGGAACCGTATAGATCCCTCACAACTTTAGCTTATGCTGCCTGTCTGGTATAGTGGTAAATGATGTTGTGCCGTAAAACCTGGGTTCGAATCCCGGAGAAGGCATGGATGTTTGCAAATGAATAGAGTGCATTTGCGTCATGAGGGTACTTCAAATAGTCATCAAGCCACAAGTCCTCTCGTAAGGTTTGTGGAAGGGAAGAGAGGTGGGAGGTCTCTTACCCAAAATTGGGGTGGAACTGAGCCTAATCGTACTGTCACCTGCATGGTGCCCAAAACTACGGCTAACGGCAGGTGTACATGTAGTCCTTAACCGTGTTGAAATCCGTGTACCTCGATCTAACATTGCTAGACAGGCCATTTGTAACAACAACAGGCACTTTAGTTTGTTGATTTTGCTTTGCGTTGCATGTCGGTTTGGTCTTGAGTTTGTTTAAGTTAATTTCCAGTGCTATGGGAATGTAAGTAGAAAGATAAATAAATGACAAAGTAATTATGAGCCGCCCATCCGGTATAGTGGTCAGTTAAGCTGACTGCGGTGCCGCAGGGACTGGGTTCGAATCTCGGGAAGGCATGGATGTTTGTGTTGTAATCCTTTCTTCTGTCTGTGTTGTTTACCCCCGTGTTATACGTTCGGTGGTGCACGGGTTTATAAATGTTAAAAAAAAAAGTAATTATGATTTTGAACCAAATATTAAGTTATGCATTTGGTGGTTCACGAA
Organism: Trichonephila clavata; assembly: GCA_019973975.1. NCBI lineage: Eukaryota > Metazoa > Arthropoda > Arachnida > Araneae > Nephilidae > Trichonephila > Trichonephila clavata. Next base: position 46,334 of record BMAO01034124.1, read on the forward strand.
GCTCTAAGAGTTGGCAATCGCTGCTACAGACGAAGTTATGAAGCAACAATGTTTTCTCGGGGTTTTAATACATTTCATTTTCACTTTCTCGGGGTTTTAATACATTTCATTTTCACTTTCTCGGGTTTTAATACATTTCATTTTCACTTTATTCCTTCCTGAATTTCTGTTATATTTCGTTCCTAATTCAATTTTATTTTGTAAGCAAGAACTTTATCATGCGCTATTGATTCTACATCTTCCAGCCATTCCTCTCAATTGATATTTAATTTCTATCTTGCCCGCAATTCAGAATAATATATTCATGATGCGAATAGCACTAATGCTTAGGGTATATTATCAAGCATTTTTGCATTGGTTTTGTAGATTTAACTGCAATAGAGCTGTTATGCCTATGACTTTAAAACTTAGGATAAATTCCAGCTTCAAGAATTATTTATTTGAAACTTGCATTTTCTGTCTTCCGTTTAAGTTAGTTAACAATTTTACTTGCCTCAAATTGAGGTATATTTAACTTTTAACTCAAAATAAAAAAAATATAGGGAATTCTTCAATTCATTTAACTGCTTAAGTTCTTAAATTGTTTTCGATACTTAAAGAAACTAAATTCAAAATAAGGCCAATCATTTTATGCACAACAAAGTTCCAAACACTGTAATGATAACGCTTTATTTCTTCGTTCCTTCAATTATTATTTTACTTTATTCAGTTTTGAATAGCATTGAATCTGAAGAACCAGTGAACATATTTTATGTTAAATATTCAAGTTATTATCCAGAAATATATTTTTTAATAACTATACATTCTTTTAAAAATAACGTACAGTGCTATTTTGTACCACAGATATATTTTACATCTTGAATTATTTGAGAGCTAATTTCGGACGAAAAAAAAAGCAAACTTATGACTCGTCCAACAATAATTATTTTTTCCACTTTCTAAAATAAATCTTATAAAAATTGATATATCATGTCATAAAAAATAAAGATTCTTAAATTTCAAGTTCATTTAAAAAAACTGAGACTAATTAAAACTTCCGTGGGATTCCTAAAGATTAAAAGGAAATGAAATTGGTTGTGTGCCAGAAAGAGCTGTGAAGTTCATTAAGCCCTTGAACTCTAATTAATAAAAGAGGTAAATACATAAAAAAAAGGTTGAATATACATAATGGATATAAAACGGTGAAGGTAATATGCTATAAGATGAGTAAGTATGCCTTATATTACTTATAAATATTTAATAAGAATGAATGATCCAAATAAAAAATTAAGAAAGTGATGAAGATAAAAAATAATAGCCAAGTAATATTTTATAAGCTTATTGAAACATGCCACGTGTGTTGTTTTCTTTGCAGCAATACTCTCATTGTGGGAAGGCTATATTTTATAGGCAAAGTGTTCGCTTTCCAGGTTGGACTTGAAAAATAAGATAATGGCAACCAAGATGTGACTAGGATTACCAGATTGGAAATTTTATCGCCCTTGGCGAAAAATTTGGAGAAAGATTCGATATTGCCAAGGAATCCTCGAGAAGCCTCTAGGATTGGATCCTCCCAGAAATTTCCATGAAGGACTTTTGAAATAAAGGTCGAATCAGTTCAGAAGAGAGTTCAGTCGTGTGCACTGACTGCGACAAGAGAGAAACTATATCTATGTGAGTTCCTGCTAGATGAACAGTTTGGAGAGCCGTTTGTGGAATCTCGTAAAGTTTGTTTATAACGAGGGCGATTTGCATTATTATAAATAATTTGTTACAATATTTCGTTGTGTATATACGTTAATGTGTAGTCATCTGTTTGTCCTTTTCTATTAATAAATCTGTTTTCATGCACGGAATTTTTATACAATATTAAAGTTCTACAGTAAAAGTATTTGGGATTAATCAGGAAATAAGAATCTTTTCTTATGTTAATTATTACTGTTATTACAATATTTAAATATGATGGAAATGAGAGTTCTACATGATACAGCAATGTCAGAAGTCGTTATAAATTTATTTTGGAATAAAGCTCTTTTTCTTAAAATTCGTATTACATTTTTTTCTATTTTAATAATCTAAGATATATTTAAACTACTTTAAAAAAAATTAAAGCAGACTGTAGATATTTATCCAAGCTATACCACTGATTTTATTTAGTTTTTGAATATTTTCCAGACAAAAATTCATTCGGAATAAAACATAAACTCAGACAACCAGACATCTTTCAATATGTTTTTTCTCCTTTTTCCTCTACGCAAACGATTTATTGACTGATATTAAATATTAAAATTTTTAAAAATAAAGTTCAATCATCGTTTGTTGAACGTTTTTTAAAGAGAAAATTTATACTTCATTATAATACTAGACGTTAAAAAAATTTATACATTTATTTTAGCATATTTTAAATTATTGCAAAATAAACCGAAATGGAATTAATGATGTAGTCAAATAAAAAAGTTGTAGTTAAAAAAATTATAACAACATAAAATATTCGATTTAAAGGAATGAAAAATTTCATAAATTAAAGAAATGTGAATTGAACCATGAAACAATTAAAAATAATCAGACTTAGAATACCATTAAGGTGAGTCTATAAACTAAAAATCCACAATTCAAAAATTTCTTATCGATTTTTGACTACTTGGCAGAAAAATGAACATTTAGAAAATCTAAACAGATAGTTTTATAGTCATAAATTAACTTTTGAAAAACTCAAATAAAATTAGCAATAAATTTAAAAGACATATTTCCTTGAAAAATCTGCTTTTATAATTCATCATATCAAAACTTTTATTTTTTTTTAAAAAGCATATTCGATTACTTTGAATAAATATAATAATTAACAAAAATTAACTTGAATCAACTCAGTTTGAAAAAACCTTATTTTGCAATCATATGTTGGAAAAATGCCTTTTTTATATTTATCAACTATACAGAAAAATGGGGGGGAGAAGTATTTGGGGTAATCCATCATCATGCAACCCTCCCGAAACTACGCTGTCATCACTCGGCGTGTCTCACAGACGCCATTGAATTTATCTTCAATAGCATGTTCGGAAGTTTAGCAACTGACAACTACTCTGTGTGATGAAGTCATATTCGCCACCAGTTTTTCAAACTTTATGCGTAAACGAATCCTTTTAATACGATGCAAGTATAGAGGATGAAGAAGTTTTAACTCTGCATGCATATTCGATTCACACAAAGCAAAAACAGTTTTTTTTAATAAAAGTTTGTGAGAATCACTATTATTTTTTAGTTAGTTTATTTTATAGATATGATCTTATTTTTCATTCTGTCAATTTCTATTCGTTCTCTTTGACTCCTGATGGTGTTTATTGAACTATGCGAAAATCCAAGAACTTGCTTTCTAGTTAGGTATATAATGTTATTGCTGAACGCAGTTGAAAGGCGAATTTAATGTAACAAGTTCTTTTATTGCATTCTACTTTAATTTTTGTAGTAGTTTCTTAGTACGAAAAATTGTTTTAGGAAATGGTAGGTTGGGATGATTTGATTTTGTTATGATACGTTAATCGTCAGTTTTGTACGCATTGAATACGAAAACAAAAATAGTACATTTTGGGTACCGAATGCTTTTCTTTTACTGTAAATGCAAAAATGACACACATGTTACAAAAAAATATGCAGTGAAAACGTTCTGTAGCTGACAGAACTATGAATAATTAGTTTGCTAAGTTTAAAGCAGGTGATTTCAAAAATGAAGGTAAAGAACGCCTAGGTAGATTGGCACTCCACCATAAATAAAGATAAGAGTAAAACAGTGAAAGAGAAAAAATTTTGACTGTAACGCAGATAAACAATGACTTATACCTTTTAAAAATTAATAATTTTACTTTTGAGTGTGTTCAGCAGTTTAATACCTTAAAACTTTCTTTATTAACATTAATAAAGGTAAAGCTTGAAGTAAATAATAGCTACTTATGGCAAATAAATATTTCTATGAGCTTAGAAGCCAATTTAAGCCTATATATATAAATTTAGTTATGTCAAAACAAAACCTTAATTAGACCGATTACTTTCTATAGCAGTGAGTGCTGGCTATTAAATAAATCTGAAAAATATAAGCTGCTGATTTTTCAGAGAAAAATACTCAGAAAGATCTTGGATGCAGTCAAGCAAAATGTGTCTATAGAATAAAATAAAATTTACAGCAGATTTAAAGAACCGTATATTGTCAAAGTCATAAAGGCTAGCCGCATTAGATAGCTGGGACACCTTTTTACGTATGACAATACAAATCCAACTAAATTAGTGACATTTTCGAAAATTCAAGTCACACGAAAAAGAGGAAGCCCCTGGTTTCCCCAAGGTGGGTTGATTCTGCTGAGAGAGATCTTACGGAACTAGCAGTCAACCATTGACAATCTATTGCTCCAAAAAGAGTCATATGGAGAAGGCTGAAGGAAATAGTCTTGGTCTGTGACAGACTTTCATGCTGCTGCTGAAGAAAAAGAAGTAAATGCAAAAATACTACAAGTGGCGAACAAAATATGCAGTGAGAAGGTGTTGTAGCTGACAGAGTGGTGCGGAATTAGTTTGCTACAAGGGTTGCCCAAATGAAAAGTGGACATTTGCGATTACTTCAGAATGAGGACAACTGTAGCAGAGCAACCAAACAGGGACACGAAGGTCGGAAGGAAGTGTACACCGCATATGATTTTTAATAGTGAAACTTGTTAGTAGTAGAGGAAATTATTCGAAAGTAGATTCGTGCCATTTTAAGATGCGTCCAGATCTGAACAAATTGAAAGAGTATGGTTTCTGAGATTGGAGGAGGTGAGTTTAATGCGGGCATCAAAAGACGAATAGTAGCAGTCTATGGCGAGCAATGTTTAGATCAAGCGTCTGGGAACAGCTGTTGTAAAAGTTTTCGAGAAGGGCAGCAAACGATATCGAATCTTTTGCACAATGTCCGTCCACACGTCTAACGTGAGACAAAGTCAACTTTAAAAATATCTATTGGAAAATGTTAGAGCTCCCGACGTACAGTCCGGATTTGTAACCTTTTGACTTCTAGGCCTTAAGGCCACTTTAGATAGTAAGACGTTTCTATTTGGACGATGAAGTGAACGAAGCTGGACTGGACTTCTTCAAGAATCGACCACGTACTTTCTAGAGTGAAGGCACATATCTACTGCCGAAGCGATGGGATCTGTGTCACAATCCCTAGTGTGATTTCTTTTGATTTCCAATGAAATAATTCTTTTAATTGAACTGTCGTCCCCTTTTCCTTCGAGTAACTTTTATAAATTTAAAGACGGTGAGTTCAACCCTGAACGTCAAGAACGACCAAATAAGCCCTCCACCATAGATGAAAATCAGATTAAAACTGTGTGAGAAAATAGTATTACGAATATAAAAATCCAAAATCCACGAGTGTTTGGGGAAGCTTAGTTGCATAAAAAATTTTTATACGGTGATTTCTTTGGAGTTAACAGAGAAAAATTTAATAGATTGCATTTTCATTTCATGCTCGCTCAGTAAACACAACAAGGAGACACTATTTTTGATGCAAATAGTGACAGAAAGGAAAAGGGGTGAAAAATGAATAATTTGTTGTAATATTGTGTGAAAAAATATTGATGAAGAGGAATAGTCACCTTCAACTACTCTCAAAATCGGTCTTTATCCTAATAAGACCATGCCCTGTGTTTAGTGGGATTGGATAAAAATCTTGCATTATGATTTTTTACACAACGGAATAAATTTAGGGAAGTGTTATTTCCAATTAGTTGATTCAAAGAGACAACAATTAAACAAAAATATCGAGTCTCTGCACCCAAAATATAAACATGGAGCAAGGCCTTTATGCATGAGCATTGTAAAAAAGGTAGGAAAATATACGAGATGAGAGAGAAGGTCTTATTTTAATATAAACGTCTAGATTGGGTCCTTTAAGATTTAGTTGTCCATTGATTTGTACAATCTCTCTCTTTTATCTTTTCTCTGATTTACTTATCACTTTCTGAGAATTTATTTCGTCATAAAAAGATTATTCCTTATCAAATAAATTACCATTGCAATATTATTAATTACCACAACTTCATTAACAAGGACATATTATACCCAATTATCTACGTTAAATATTCAAATGCACCTCTTTCTTTGTGAAGACTCCTACCAATAGACGAATCACTCAGCAGTGACTGTCATCATCATATTTCATGCCAAGTAATCCATTATTTACCTCCCTTCCAAGTAACAATTTAGTCATAAATAACAATCAAACTCCCAAAATAAATAACAAAACGTCAAATTACAGGTCACTGACACTACCTCCAGGAATAGACCGCGAAGAGCTTTCTAAACATGCAAATTTATAAAATCTTTAAATAAAGATACACTTAAACAACTATCAGGAGTCATTTCAAAAACGTTCTATATCATAATGAACAGAAACGTGAAAGTAGCACAAATTTGGGGGAAATATTCTACAATATTTGATGTACGGCGTTTGCGAATGACACGCGATATGGCGTGAGACGTTGTGCGATGGGTTGAGAACCGGCCGCAGAGGGGGCTTCGCCACACTCAGCTAAATAGTTGACCACACTGGCGGGAAATAATGAAACCGTTTTCTGGCCTCTTTTTTTCACGCGAGAGTTTTGTCTTCTTAAGAAACTGGACGATGAGTCACTTAGGTTCGTGTGGACTTATCTCTCTTGTATTTATGAAATTATCATTGCATGATATTATATTTTGTTCAACACTACAAATTTGTCATTGTTTTTATATAATATAATACACTTATATAAAAATTTTTTTATTTTTCACCAGATAAAAATTTATTTTTGGGAATTAACTAATTTTCCCCCTGCTATTGTAAATTTGCCGTCAAAGCTTTTAATGAAATTTACTTAATCTATTTGTTTCCAAAATATGATTTCTAATAAAAATCTGAAATTCATGAAAAAACACATTAAAAACTATAAAAATTGTCTATCGTTCGTAATGCTTTTGGGGAAATCGTAGCAATTAAATCCAATTCGGTTGTAAGGCGAAATATAAATTTGAACCTTAAAATCTTCCATTTCAAACACAAAACTAAACTAATTAATTCCAAAGCAATAAAAATAGAATAAATACAATTTCATCGCCAGATGTTTATTTCCGAAACTACGAGCTAAATAATAATACAATTTAATTATCTTGTCTGCAGACGATATTTTATGAATACAATTGCGAGATTTAATTAGATTTACGAAAGTCAGAGACGATTAGTTACAAAATATCCCGTACAAAATATTACATTTAAAATAGTACACTCAATAAAATATTATAAAGTAGGTTATTTAATTTTGATTAATGGCTATAAAGATAATTTGATAACATTACAACGATTCTGCGAATAAAATGAGAATCCTAGAATGTCATTGGATAAGTTCATTTATGCCGCAAATTTAATCAAAAGATTTTTCTTGTGTGTAATGGTAAGAACAATTAAGTAAAATAAATATAATGGTTATCTACTGTTAAAAAATGGTCCATGATATTGTTATTCCCAAAATAATGATAAAATTCCAAATGATTAAGAATTAGTTATAAAGTCTCGAGATAAAAATGGTGGTCATTTACATTAAAACTTTTAATATAAATGAGTATTTATATTAAAAATCTGTCTCCATGTAAACAAACGAGTTATTTATAATCACTGTATTCATTTGTATGCAATTAAAACTGTTAATTCTATTCCAAAATTTTCATTAAAATATTTGATTTCAAATTTGATAATCCGATGCAGAATGTTGAAACGTGTGAGATTTTAACTGCTTAAAGGGAGCAATAAAGATACATTATATTAACAATATAGCCATACTGATAAGGGCAGTCATTGGCTTATCTATCACACCAATTACATCGTGGGAATATATCACAGACGATACGAGAATTGAAGGGCCATTTTGGAAATACATAAGGTGGAGTGTCTATAGATATAAGTTAGTATATTGACTTCAGTGTAGCATATGCCTCGTCTGTCCTGTGAGATATTCGTTGCTCCATAGAAATCTCTCTTGTTTTTTATATGTACCTGATTAAATTATTTAAGACTTATTATCAAATATTTTAATGGAGGATTTTAAAATATGTTCTATACCTTGCTTCTAACAGTACTACATTTGTTTTAAAGTATTTTTTTTAGTATTAATTCTATATTTTTGTAACATTACATAAATTGTGTTCGCCTTATCTGTAAGAGGCAAATTTGACATTCGATTCTCTTAAAATTTGTAATTTTTTAAAAATGTAATATGTAGATTTAGATTCAATTCTCTTATAACTTTTATTCAATATTTAATTTAATTTTGGTACTGTAAATTTAATATGAATCCATTTGTAATACAATTTGTTTTGGCTGTGCTATTGAATTCACTGTTACTTTTAATGCCTGTATTTATGAAATACTGTTACATACACATTTTCTATTAATAAATAGATAAAAATGCAAGAAAATTTGTTTTATTTTTTAAAAAATTTTGTTTTATAAATATTATTGGAATTTCCTGCTAGAGGATCAAATTGAGAATTTTTTAAATTTCAAAAATTGTGGTTTAGGAAGCAAACATTTGAAAAATGAATTAGATTTGAGGCACATGTTGCTATACCAGAATACGTAAAATGAGTGAAAAATATTAGAATGAGATGTGAAAATTTAACTTTTGTATTGTATTAAAACAAAAAAGAATTCACTTTCAATTACTATAAAAATAATACCTTATTTGATTAAGAATTTTATGAATTTCTTATGATCAAATAAGTGTTCAATATTTCTTTATTTCACTAGAGAGAATCTTTAAAAAAAAACAAAAAATAAGTTTGGAAAAAAATAACGAAAAACGATATTAAAATCCATTTTGAGAAAGAATTAATCCTAATAAATCTGAATAAGTAAAGTTGGGATTTGTAACTCATTTATTACAATTAAAAAGAGTTTAAAGAAATAATTATGTATCGAAAATTTAAAAATTAATTTTTTTTAAAAAAAAAAGGAATGTTTTGTAATAAATAAATTATTTTGTATGTAATTAAAAAGAAAATAAATAAAATAAAGTTCAAAATGTGATTTTCCATGATGGTGTCCCTAGATAATTATTTGACATTTAAAAAAATAAAGCATGTTTGCTATTTTTTAATTAATATGAATAACAAATTCTTGTGATAGATTCGAGAGGAACAACAATATTTCAATCACAAGAAATATAAAAAATAAAATCTAGGAAATAAAATAATTTTTTCGTTAGTTTTGTACTTTAGTTATAGCCGTTATCTTATAATACATCATCCATGATCAAGAAAATAGAATTCTTAACTGTTTCAAAAACAATTTATTTATGACTAGTTTGATTCGGAGAAGCACTTAAGAACTGTTTTCTTAAATAAGTTAATCGCATCTGCATGATATTTTTCAATTAAATTTATGTTAAACATAAAAACTGCATTTTGTAGCTTTTTTTAAACTATAATGCTATTAATATTTTCAGTTCAAAATTATAATACTTGAATATCATTAAATAAGATACAAAAATATAATAGAATTCCAAAATAAAACTCGATGAATAATATTTTACTTAAGGCGTTCTGTTAAGCATTAGAGTTTGTTGTATGAACTCGGGAAACTATTTCTATTTTTAAATACAGTAAATAAATCGTTTGCCAATAGTTCTTAAAATAACAGTTTTTTTACAATAAAAAAATCAACTATAAAATGATAAATATGTAAATTTTATTCTAGATTTTTTATGATTGAACGCTTTTTTCATTCAAAATTAATTTGCTTATATCAAACTGGAAAGAACACTTTAAAATATAAATGCTTTCTTCTTGCCATTGGCATTCTAAAAACCCAAAAGTATATAAAGTATGCTCCTAATTAAAACTTTTTCCGAGTTAAATTATCGAATACTTGTTTTCTTTCAATGTTTTGTTGAGAATGATACGCCATTTTTTTTCATAAATTTTACTAATACTTTTTCAAAATGAATTCTTGTATGAAGTTAAACGGACATTACAAATAAACGAATTAAGACAGAAAAAAGCATAAATGATGATGAAATGATCCATTGATTTTTGTGGATCGAGAAATACGTTATAGCTATAATACGTGCTCATGAATTTATAAATGAAACTTCCCCTGACACACATTCGGTGACTTAAATATTAATCTAACACATTAGTTTTCGTTTCCCGTCATAGTTTTTCACCCTATAATCGGAAAACATTGAACTTTTTTGGGAAGGGGGGGGGGGTTCAAGGATAATTACTGATTAATTTTGTTCTTAAAATTTTGTTCAAGGCCTCGACAAAATGTTTTCTGCTGGAACTAATAAATATTTAATATTAGAGTAAAAAATGCATTTGTTTGGGAGCAAAAATTTATTTCCAAAATACAATTATATTAATAAAGTATATTATATATATACAGTGGTGTCAAAAAGTCCTGAACACACTCATTTTTTAGCGTAATTTTTGTGTTTGACTTCATTTTTCGTTGTGTAATTATCGCACTATCTTAAATATTGTTATTGATTTTAATGTATTTTTTATGCTGATTTCAAATCTACTACTAGTTTCTTAATGACTAAAATATTTTTGTAGTAAAGCTGCCTGAACACAATAAAGTGAAATATGTGCAGAATAAAACAATATAGAATAACATAATATGAAAAGAAAAATTAAAAGGAAAATTGACAAATATGGTATATTTAATAAGCATTTTGAAAATTACATTGTTGTCACATGTTAGAAAATCAATATTTTATGGGCCAGCCGTTTGCTTTAATTACGGCTCTACATCTTTTTGGCATGGAATGCACCAATTTCAAAAGAAGATCTTCCGTGACAATATGGTTGAAGGAAAATATTAAAGCTGCTAAAGTACCATGTGGCCTTTCTACTGTTGTGAGAACTTTGAAAAGATTTTCTGAAACAAATTTTATTGCGGACAGGGGGCGATCAGGACGACCAAGAAAAACATCTTTACGGGAAGACAGGTTATTGCGCAGAATTTCACTTTCAAACAGAAAGCTTAATTCCTCGCAAATTTTGAAACAATGGACTTTGACATCAAATGTGAGTGTGTGCCCAAGAACTGTAAGAGGAAGACTGCTGGAAATTGGGTTACGAGGCTGTAAAGCGCGCCCTAAACCATTACTGACTGAATTTCAACGCAGGGGGCGATTGACGTGGGCAAGGGAACATTCATTATAGACTATTAAAGACTGGGAAAAGGTAATATTTAGTGACAAGGGGGAGTCAGTTTTGTATTTCTGGCAACCAAAGTAGTGTCAATGTAAGACGACACACTCATGAGGAATTCAGCCCTCAGTGTCTGAAGCCTACAGTAAAGTACCCGACAAAAGTGATGGTACGGGGTTGCATGTCTTCTCATGGTGTTGGAAGACTTCACATCGTTAGCGGAACAGTGAAAGCCATGGATTACATTGAAATACTACAAAATAAATTGCTACCAACTGCGAGAGATCTTTTTGGGAATCAGTCATGGGTTTTTCAGGACGATAACGCCCCTTGTTATCGTGCAAAGGTAGTCCAGAAATGGTTGAAAGACCCTACTGTGAATAGAATGAACTGGCCAGGACAGTCTCCCTACCTTAATCCGATAGAGAATTTATGGTTTAAAATTGGTTATGAAATTTCAAAGAAAAAACCTTTAAACAAACGTGAATTAATTGAGGCTTTAATATTTTCCTTCAACCCTATTGTCACGAAAGAACTTCTTTTGAAATTGGTGCATTCCATGCCAAAAAGGTGCAGAGCCGTAATTAAAGCAAATGTCTGGCCCATAATTTTTTTTTTTTTTTTTTTTGCGTATATGAATGAAAATTGTTAACTTCACATGAAACGTGAAGCGTCATTTTTAAGAAATCATTTGTTAAGTTTTTAGAAATTTTTCATAATTTCAAAAAATATTTAAATATTTTAAATTAAATAATTTAATGCTCTTTATTGTACATTTATGTTCGTCCCTCTTAAAAGGGTCTTTATTAAAGAAAATTTCAAAAAAAAATGTGTATAAAAAAATGCGTAATATTTCCAAGTTTAGAATACTTTAGGTCCCTTAATTGTTAAAAATTATTGCTCTCAGTTTGAGAAGACATTAAAAGTTAAAAATTCTAACCATTTTTTTTTGGTAAGCCGATAAACTTTGTGTATAAAATGTATCGGCTTGTATAAATTTATTAAAATTATTGCATAAATATATTCAATTAATATAATATTTTAAATTAATTTTGTTTAAATACATTTAAAATAAATAGATATGTTGAAAAAACTCTTAAGAAAAAAAGTTTAAGAATTGTTACTTTCCAAACTTCAACTATTTTTATTTTTAAAAGAGAGAGAGAGAAATTGGGTATCCTATTTAAATTTTTTAAATAATTTAATACTTTAGGTATGTTGTAAACATTTATTTCACCGTTTGAAACTTAACTGCTTTGATGATTGGGATATAAGGTAAATTTATTAAAATATGTAAAAAAAAAACCTTTTTAATTTGATTTTTAGCTTAATACATTCTTTTAAATATCAAGTTATTTTTTTAATTTATTTATCATCCTAAGAGAAAAGTATTAGCTAAGCTTTCGAAATAACAAATAAAAGAGATCGTTGATTCTTCTTTTTTCTTACCCAAAATAGGGGATAAAAAACTCTCTCTCTATATATACATATCAAAACAATATACAGACATATACATTTATTAAATATAGTGATGAATCGATAGAATCAAATAAACTCAATACTTTTTCAGAATTTTTTTCCCATATCCTAATTTAATGTTTTTGAAAAATATCGCTAATCGCGAAAATATTTTTATACATTTGTTTGCATTTTATATTCTGAATTTATTTATCTAGATTTTGAATTAACACAAGTATGAACATTCACTAACTAAAATTATTTAATTCTGAAACAAATAATTTCTGCTTAGGATATTACTTTTTCAATCTATATTAAGTTAAAAATCACATGCTAAAATTTTAAAAAGTTATGATTGACATTGAAAATCAAAGTTCACCACATAAAACAAACTTTTTAACAATTTCCATAAATAAAACACAATATAAAATTGAAATTTTCCTTACCCTCCACCGCTGCCACCCCTAAAATAATTAAGATAATCCAACGTAGCATCCCGCTGAGCCACAGGATCCAGAATGCGCAAAGAATCAGAGGTAGGAAAAATCACAACACTCGCATCTGAAGCATTGAAATAACTCAACTCTCCAGAACGCGCGTTTCGTTTGGCTGACGATATCTGATCTGAGCAAACGATGCTCGAGCTCTCCGAAAGGGAGGATGCGAACGATCGATCGAGTGACGTAACGGTTAGGGGGTGTGGGCGAATCTGAACAGGACACTACCACCGCATGACGACGCACAAGGTAACTCTTTGGAGTAGCGCCGACTTTTCGGTCCGCCCCCTTCAAAATAGGTTTCAATTTCTCAAAGTCGACCTTTTTTCCTGAAAAAGGATTCCATAGTTCACTAAACGTGGTATTTATCAGCTTTTTTTCCCATTCACGATCTCATGAAAGGTTGATACTTTAACCTTTTCTTCGGGAACCGAATTCTTTAGAGTATAATGGAAAAGTGTCGTAACTAAATAAGTTTGCTGTCAACGCGCAGCGACGGGACGTCAAGATTGCAATAATATGATCTCTATAGCTTTATTGGAAGGCTTTCAATTTAAATAGAAACTTGCTTCTATAGTTTACAGAAAATTCTAATATGTAAGATTAGATATTCAAATGTCTGATATGAAAGAGAAAGTATATTTATTTCTTTAAGCATTTTGTCATGTAAAATACTTCTATAATATTGATAATAATAGTTTCTGTGTCAAACATTTCATATTTTTATTTATGTATCTTAGACTTTTTTTTATAAAATAATAATCTGAAATTATCCAAGAGGATTTTCCATGGTACTATATACCTAATCGGTCCATATAAGGTCTAATATGATTATAAAGGAGTTAAAATAAAAGTAACTATATAAATCTTAAATTTAAATTTTCTTAAAGTTTTAATATAGTAAAAATCGTTTAACACGTAACTGAAACATTTCTTCCTGTTAAAAGATATTTTAAAAGCAAGCAAACGTATATTCAACAAAACTAACTTTATTGGAGTACATTTTATTTACATTGAGATGTATGTATGCACGTATCTAATAAAAATAAATGAAACAAAAACATTAACAAGAACATAATGAAATTTGCTACAAAATTGAGCAATACCTCAATATTTACGGATTTCCGTTTTCTTCTGTTTTTGATCAAAAGGCTTAAGAATCTCCATCTTCATTTTAAGCAAAATAGCACTTCGTTCCTTTTAAAATTCTTTAGCTAAAGCTCTCCCTCTAAACTGTTTATCCTTGTGCTCGTAAAAAACATTTTGCTAAAATAAAAAAGAATAAAAAAACGTGAGCGAAACTCACTGATTTTTACTCACACTACGATGTACCCGTTACCGAATTCAAAAACCAACTGATGAGAGATGAAATGCTTTGAGTGGCGTTTGTAGGGGGTGGGGAGAGTGATAAACAAAATTGGCTCGTGTCACAAACTGTTCCGAGGGTATTCCAAATCTAAGTCATCCTTTTTTTTACGAAACATATGAAACCACCTATCTTTCATTTCTAGCCGTACAGCTGATGTTTTTCGTATTTTGTTTATTCCCTGAAGGGAGATCTTTTCGTGTTAAGTGATTTTCGTTTTGTGTTAAGATAAAACAAAATGCATGAAAATACATAGTAGCTTAGCGAGGCCGTTGTATTATTTCGTGTTAACCAGTATTTCGTCTTTAGAGTTTTCACGTTCATGGTATTTTAATGTATTTACCTTTAAAGTTAATTTAACTTTATACACCTTTTATTCAAAATGATCATATTCTGACTCCACACGAGTTGATCAACCATTTATCCAGACACACGGGCTACCTGCAAGGGAATTTCTGCCACTGCTTTCATTAGATTAACGTTCAAGACGGTTGAAATTTGGATGCCGATTTTAGCATACCTTTGCTTCTAATGCTGACCCCATTAGATAGCCGAGTGGATTTAAATCCGGGCTGCTAGGAGGCCAAATTTCATGCTCGATAAAGTCTGCCATATTCTCTTACGATCCCCATTGGATTCGCTTTATGTGTGGGAGCAGAGTCCTGTTGAAAAATCGTAGGGTTTGCAGCCCTGGAATCCCGGTGATTTTTTTTCAAATGTCGAAATCCCGGGATTAATTATTTTTTTGTCTAAATTATGTTTTGAAATTTTTTTCTCATCAAAGAATTCAATTCTCAGAAAATTTGTATATATTTCTTTTATGAAATAAGTGCCAGAAATTTCTTTGGGGAAATATTTTTTCGTATTGATAAATATATTGAAAAAATAATTTAACGGTATAATTTTAAACTGTGAATACTAGACTACCAGATGAATTTTAATTTTCTGCATTAAATATTCAGTTTACAATGGACTAAATTCTCAGACAAGAGTGCCATTTTGGAATCACGTGATGGATGCACTGGCAAACATTTGCACGCGCAATACCTATTAGGGAGGAAATAATGTAGGAAGAAATGTTACTTAAATTTCTTTAAGTACTATTTTTAATTGTTTTTTATGATCAATTAAGTTTATTTTGGATTTGTTTCAATAAATAATAATATTAAACATAATTTCTTAATTATGTTTTCAATTTTACTATGTAATTTCAACAATGCTAATGTGTAATGTGTGTCATAAATAGTCCAATCCTAATCCAAGGATCCCAGGATTTCGATAATGCAATCTCGAATTCTCGGGATAGAAAATATAACATAGGATTAAAACCTCTAAACAGGAAAAAAATACTGAACAAAAGGTTTTCAGAGATTTAAATTTCCGTACCTAGATAGAGTTCTCCCCGTTTCTCCTCCTAAGACGAATTAAAATCGTTTCTTAGAAGGCAGAGTGAAAATTCTTCACGATGTGGTCATACAATATTTCTTTTTTGAACAGTTACAGGAATGGTTACTTGTGTATTCCTTTATTTAACATGTTAAGTCTGCCTATTTTTTTCGATTCAAAATTCGGTAATCACAGTCTTGCATTTTTCAACCAAGACCAAATGACAAGGTTTATATTTGATTATTACTTTACTCACACTGTAGTTATACCTTTCCAAGGCGATCTTCCGACGCTTGAAAATTTTAATGCATTTTTTCCCTCAACATTACAAGTCTTTAGATCAGCGATACTCAACCTGTGGCCCCTCCGGCCTTTTTATGTGGCCCGATCATGGCCCATTGCTCTGAGAAATTCATTTATTTTTGAAAATTTGGCGGGAAATTCTTTGCTAAAAAATCAAATATATCAATTTTGCTTTTTCTGCCGATGTCGTATGGGTGCGAATTGATATTTTTTTCTGATTAGTAATAATAGACAACAGTGGAGCAGCGACCATTTCATGAGTGGAACTAATTTTTAACTATCTTTCATTTTTTTTGCAAGTGAAAAATATTCGAAGAAAATAGATTGTTTCAAGACGATTGGGAATTTGACTATTTTGTAGTGAAAAACAAGCATCGCTCAGTAGTTGCTTGATTTGTCACGAAAGTGTATTTAAAAAATACCAATCAACAGGAATCGTTAAATGACACTTTTCCTCGAAGATCTCTTTCAAGAGATGATAAAAATTATAGTATGTTTTGAAAAATCTTTACAACAGCAAAAAAAAAAAAGTTTTGTCAGTGGTAATGTCTCAGAGATATCAAAGGCACCCTATGAAATTTGTTATATTATTGGTAATCATATGAAACCGTTTATGATGCAGAAATTGTGAAAGAGTGATTCTTAAAAAATAATAATTAAAAAAAGCAAAGTGGAAATTTTAACATTTGGTCAATTTCCACATTTTAAATGTTCTGTGTTATCTTGGTCTTAAGGCATCCCCCCATCCATTAATCCTCATGTTGTGGACCAGCGTGAAATATAGCCATCATATGTATGCAGCCCGGCAGAAAAAAGGTTGAGTATCCCTGCTTTAGAGGAATGAGATATCGGACGTGTTTCTTCTGAAAAAGCGACATCAATGAACTCGATGAGGCCGTTACTAAAATATACAGTAAACAATATTTGGTTTAAATTGCACTAGATTTGAGTAGATAATAATTCGAGATTCAATCTCCCGGATGGAGAATTCCATAATACTTATGAAAGTAAAGGATTCTTCCTTGAGGATTCAACAGGAAAAGACTTTGTTTCAAGTAGTGTCGCATCAAACCAACACAACGACTATTAGCAACGTACTTCGTAATTTTGAACCACAGCCCAATGTCAAAGACGACACATGAGCATTTAACTCCTTTTCCTAATTTCCACACCTCTGAAGATTTTGAGGCGTAATTCACAGTTTCTAGTGCTTTGAACTCTTTAGTTCAAGTATGCATTTCGAAGTTCATTTAGCATGTTGAAGATGTCAAGACATACAAATTAATCTCTTCCTGGCTCATTTTATTTCTGGATTACGAATAAAAAAATATCAATTTTTCATGCTTATTTTTAAACACACATATCTTTTAAAACAGAATAGTGCCATTCGCATACAAAACTTCCTAAAAATTAAAGTTAAAAAAATCTATTTTAATAAATGAGTAAATTGCCTGTAAAGTTGACTTTCTGCATGGTAGAAATTATTAGACTGTGGAATCAAATTCCTCTAACTATAAATATAAAGTTTAGAATATATCTAACACTTTTATCTTAATTACATTTTATTTTCATCTCTTACATTTACATAAATGATTATGAAATTATTAATTAAAATTTGATCGTGTATGATAAATTCGAAAACACGGTACTACACATAACCCGACATCACAATTTGAACAGTAAAATTTTGTTTCTCTTCTTACCTGTACTGTCCTTTTTGAGCAACAAATAATACACTGTCGTGTTGGATTAGTTTTCCTCTGTGTTGAGGGAATGTAGTCTACAAAGCGTGAAGGGGGTGGTTCAGTAGAAGGACGTCCTCTTTTTGCAGAAAACTCCACCTGGTGCTACTTTTCAATTATTCGAAACCATAAAAAGCCTATGTGAAATAATCCGGGAAAGATCAATTGCGCAGTGTAGATTTTCAGGATAATCCAGGATGTTAATTTTCGCCTGCCAGTGCTCAGCTCGGTAAAGGCCGGGAAGTGGTTAACTGAGGAAAATTGACAGGTAACAATCCTGTAATGAGATATCATTCAGATGCTTTAAAATCAAATAATATTTCCTAGAGAAATATATTACAGGGAATATATTTGTATTACAAATCTCAATTAGGAATGTTTGAAAATTGGAATATAAAAATATATTTAAATACTTGTATGACAGATTTTTTTTGTCAATTTTACTGAGTTTTTTTTTTCCGTAGATGACTACCGTAAGTTTAATTTCAAGTTAAGGATTGATATTCGTGTAAAAATTCTTTTCTACGTATAAGATAGCAGTTAAAGGAACATCAATCCTCGTTTGTGAAATAAATGGAAACATTTCTGCCATAAATCACTTACTGGAGTATATTTCAAAAACATTAACTCTAACATTTTTCAAGAACATTGACTTATAAATAAAACCTCCATATGAGATCAATAATTCTTCTTTCCAATCAATTTCAGTCCCAATGACGCCGAAATTTAATAGGTCACAAAACCAGCTAATATTTTATTTATTTCTAATGGGCTGCGGATTGGTGTTTTACCATTGCAGACCTAGTACATAAAACATCTAATATTTCAATGGTTATATTGTTCGTGTTCCTATCACGTTTTCTTTGTAATATCATATAAACTATTCTTATTTTCTATTGATAAATATCAAGTGATTTAGTCAAAATGCTTTCTCTGATATAAATGTTTTTTATGAAATTAAATTAATGTGCACCTTTCTATATACATAAAACTCCTATATCTAAGAAATGTGCAAATTCTCTTAATTTTATATGTTCGTGATTTTTTTAGACATTATGGAAATTTTCACTAAAAAAGATAAGGAAATTTCGATATATAGAAGCAGTCATTTTTTATGACAAAAAGCTTATATGCAATACTTTTAATATTTAAATTGAATATCGTGTGACAAATAATATTACAGTATGAATATGTAAATATGAACAGAAAAGAACATCATAATGTTTTTATTTCATTTTATTCAAATTCGCTTAATGCAATTTTGCGTACGCAACTGTATATGTGTTACTATTTACTATCCATTCTTTTATACTTTAACTAGCTGTTACCCGCCCGCTTCACTGGATATTTCATGATGTTTTATAAATTTTTACTCGTTATATATATATATATAGATTATTGGTATCTAAGTCCTAGCATTAAGAATTCGATTGTATTGAAAAATATACTTATGCCTGTAACTGTCGCCTGTTGAAAAAAAAGGGCAGAACTCATCTAATTTGTATTTTCTAAAAATCTCTAAAACTGAAGTATAGAATGCTGTTTGCACTTTCGTAACCCTATAACCAAGCGGATTCTCGCAAAACCAGTTTTCGGTGGATCTCTACTCTGTAAAATGAATATGCAAGTCAAATTTCAAGTCTAAATCTAACAGGAAAAAAACGGAATTTTTACAATCAATACCCCCGTAATCCCGTTGAGAGTCGTTTTCCAAAATAACCGTTCTTAGAGAATTTCAATTCAACAAAAGAAAAATGCAAGCCAAATATATATATATATTTAATTGCATTTCCGTATGCAATTTTTAGGTAAGTTACCTTTTTCTCATAATAGATTTAGATTTCCTATCCATTATTTCCAATTGGTTTTTGCTCGGTATTGTGAACAGAAAGGGGGAAGGTTGGCCGGCCAAAAAACATGTCCAACGCCACTTTTATACAGAGAAATTTTTTAAGAGAATTTTTTTGTATGCAAGCTGTCCTAAGTCAGCAATGTTGATAATACTGTTGCATCCATTCTTTTATATTTTTATATTTTACTCTGTTATTTCAATTTTTCATATCTCGTTTTAAATTCTGCTGTCTGATTATCATGCAATTGCTATTCTTTTAAGTACTAATCATGTTAATTCATCTCTCTCTTGTAGAGAAATTTTGATTATATATATATATATATATACGCCCCATTAATACCCTGATCCCCCCAGGGGTTGATTTCCGTAAAATACATCCTTAGTAGATCCTTATTCAACAAAACAAACACGCTTAACAAACTTCAAGTATGTGGGTCTAACAATTCAAAAACAGGAATTTTCTTCTATAACTCCTCTTGACCCCTCGCAACCCTACTTGGAGGCCGATTTTCGTTCTACTCTTTGTTAGAGGAACTCTTTTCCATGAAAGGAACATGTCTACCAATTTTCAAGCAGGTGGATCTAATAGTTTAAAAACGGAAATATTTATCGATTACGCCCCTCAATTTCCCGAAATGAAACTTAGTGGTTGATATTCGCGAAACCCATTTTGTAGCGGTTCTCTTCTCTACGAAAGGAATCTGCTTACCAAATTTCAAGATTGTACGTCTAATAGTTCAAAAATGGGGATAATTATCGATAACGCCCCTTGACGCCACTTGGAGGTCCGTTTTTACAAAACCCATTTTGTAGGGGAACTGTACTCTATGAAAGGAATTTGCTTACCAAATTTAAAGACTGTGCGTCTAATAAATTAAAAATGGAAAAAGTTATCTATTACGCCCCTTGAGCCCCCGGAATGCCACCTAGGGGTCGATTTTCACAAAACACATTACATAGGGGATGTTTAATCCATGAAAGAATTCTGATTATCGTATTTCAAGACTAAATTTCCAGTAGTTTAAAAATGGAATTATCTATAACGCCCCTTAAGGCCCTCAACGCCACTTGGGGGTCGATTTTCACGAAACGCATTTTGTGGCGTATTTCTATTCTAAGAGAGGAATCTGCTTACCAAATTTCAAGACTGTGCGTCTAATAGTTTAAAAATTGGAATAATTATTTATATCTCCCATTAACACCCCTGCAACACCCCTAACCTCCTACCAGCATCCTTTGGAAGTCAATTTTCCCAAAACCCATTTTGTAGTGGATATTTACTCCATGAAAGAAACATGTCTACCAATTTTCAAGCAGGTTGGTCAAATAGTTTAAAAACGAAAATATTTATCTATAACGCCCCTTAACCCCCCGCAACGCCACTTGGGGGTTATTTTCCCAAAACCCATCTTGTAACTGATCTCTACTCTATGAAAGGAATCTATTTATCAAATTTAAAGACTGTGCGTCTAATAGTTTAAAAATGGAAATAATTATCTATAACGGCCCCTGAGCAACGCCACTTGGGAGTCGATTTTCACCAAACTCATTTTGTAGCGGATCTATACTCTATAAAAGGAATATGCTTACCAAACTTCAAGACTTTACGTCAAGTAGTTTAAAAATGGAAACAATTACTTATAACGTGGAACACGTTTTGAACCAAGAAACATAACGGAAAGACGTCATTTTCCATCAAGGGGAGTAATGGTATGGGCAGGCATCATGATGGACAGCCGCACAGACTTCCACTTCTTTGACACGGGGTCTGTGACTGGTCAAAGATACAGATACGAAGTTCTTGAGCCTTAGGTTCGCTTGTTTCAAGGTGCTGTTGGTCCTGACTTCATATTCATGGATGATAATGCGCCATGTCACCGAGCTGTGCTGATTGATGACTTCCTTGAAACGGAAAACATCCAACGCATGTCGTGGCCTGCAAACTCCCCTGATTTAAATCCTATCGAGCATGTATGGGATATGCTCGGGAGACAAATTGCATCTTTTTCGCACCCACCAAGCTCCGTTATGGAACTGAAGAGAGCTCTCCAAGAAGATTGGAACCGTTTGAGCCCACAACTCATTCATCATCTCATAGCAAGTATGGTAAATCGCTGTGCAGCGTGCCTGGCCTTCAGAGTTGACCACCCGCTTTATTAAACTGCAGCATCAGTATTTCATTTAATGTTTTCTTTCATTTTTTCTTTAAAATGTGAATCCTTGCTCTCCTCAGTTTTCTTTCAAACTGCTACTTTGGATAATAAAATTAATTTTTATCATTCTTTTGATTTGCCTCCTTATTTTATAACCATTTTACACTCGCATATCACGTTTCCCGCCATTCTGATTTACAGTTCCTTTTTTATTCACATAATTATCAATTATGCTTAACTTTTGGACACCCAGTGTATATATATATATATATATATATAAATGGATGTTTGTATGTATGAAATCGCTTTTACTCCAACGCCGTTCATCCGATCACTATGAATACTGGCAGGCATATGTATTTTTTGTGGCGAAAGTTTTGTACTATCCTCTACACCAAGTTGCGCTATAGCATATCAACTTTTGCACCATTTAATTAATCGCCAAGTTTCTAACATGGTCGCCAAGCACAGAGAAATTTGGTTTGGATAGGTTTTCCTTTAATGTTAATCTATAAATATAAAAATGGATGACCTCGCTTAACTCCAACACCTTTCAACTGATCACTATGAAAATTGGCATGTATATGTATTTTTTTGCGGAGACGGTTTTTGTGCTATTCTCTTTGTTGTAACTCCCCACCAGGTGGAGCTACAGCAAAGCAACTTCTGCACCGTTTAATCAATCACCAAGTTGTCAACGTGGTTGCCAAAAATGATGCCAACATTTCGTTGTTTCCATTGAATCGCCATTATAATGTAAGGAACAGCATTGGTTGTGAATATTATAATTTTAACATGAAATAAATATAGCAAAAAGTAATATTAACGTATTACACATCCAGATATGAATTATTATCACTATTTTAAGCGTTCATTACACACAATTTGTAACAATGTGATTCTTTTTCTGAGCAGAGATACTAAGCTTAGGAAGGGGTTTTCAAAAATCGATCCACAAGAAAGTTACGGGGTGTCACAAATAAAAAGTTCTTTTTTTTTCAGCTTTAGAGCTTCAGACTTAAAATTTAACAAATATGGCTTTTTTGTTCAGTTGAGGTATGCAAAAAGCTCTTTTTTTGTTTAATTTGCAATTCACGTAAAATGAACTCATTAAAAACTTCTTTATTCTTCAAGCTGTATTGTTTAATTTTCAATTCACTCGTGCGAAGAACGGGTGTAACAACTAGTCTTTTATATTTAGTGTACATTTAAAGCCAGTTTCTGCTAGTTTAATTCAAACCTACAAGCACGTG
>BMAO01034125.1:0-39949 GCA_019973975.1 Trichonephila clavata
TCTCGCTTGGGTAAACCATCTAGTTTGTTTGTGTTGGCTAAAGATGGACTCACTAAAAATATCGTACACTCCTTACATAGTACCCTTAAGACACATTGCACTAAGAGACCGATAATGTTATTTTTAAATTGCCATAATTTATGATAGAGATGTAATTTGAAAATTTATTAGTTAAAATAATAAAAAACAAAAAAATCAAAAAATGAATGCTTGATGCTTTGCTACTTTTATAAGCCGTCATCGTTCAAAGCGCATCATTCCTCTTTCAGTCATATACCTCATCCCTACACACTTACAATGAGTTAGTTATTTTTTATTTGACTACCAAAATATTCACTAGAAATAATTTATTTGGCAAAACAACGTTTGCGGGTCAGCTAGTATATATATGTATATATATAATCAAAATTTCTCTACAAGAGAGAGATGAATTGGCAGATTATATATAGATATCAATAAAATTGGAGACCTTATGCCTTGCTTAAAATATTGTATTAACTTTTACTTGCCCTCATAGAAATAAATTAGATCTATGAATTACATTTGATTTAAAATACTATTACGATTTTCAATATTTTTTTATAAAAAAAATATATAACTAGATCTTATGATGTTAAGAATTTTATTCCTTTATAGGACTATATATATCTCTCTTGTGTTAAGAAGAGGTGCAAAAAAAAAGAATTAGGTGTTTTCGTGTGATTTTATAATACACAGAAGGATTTAATGCTCTTTTTTACAAGATTTTTTACAAGACAGATTTTGAAAAGTGGTGATGCTTATTAAAACATAGATTGCTTTTAAATGTATGGGCGAATGTAATGCGTTGAGGTGCAGACAAACAATAATTTGAGATAAAGAAAGAAAAACGTTTATTTCCATCAGCGTTGCTGTTTCAAATCCCAATGTGCTTGTTTGTACTATTGTTTACTGTGAGTACTCAAAATAGTGACCAACAGCACTAACGTAAAGCATACTTGGTAGTATTGAAGAAGTTATTAGAGTGAACAGTTTCAAAGATGATATGCATTTTGCCCAGGCTAGTCACCATAATGAAACATTTAGTAACGAAGTCCTCATTTTAGACAATCGGAATTTCGTAAATTATTGCCTCTAGTTTCCCTTACTCTTATTAAAAATAACCAATATTAGATAAATCTGTTAATCAGGGGCTGATTCCTTTACTCCAATCCTTCATGTCGCAAAACAGTCCTCCAGAAAATTGTGGATAATCTTTTTGAGTTTAGCTAGAGTACAGTCATACAAAAATAACATTTGCTAGTAAACTTTAGTTTGGACATCTTGCAGTAATTTTGGTAGAACATGTTCCAGAAAAAAAAGAGAAAGAAATCCCTTAAGTTGCTTTGGTAGAAGATTTGAACCTTTGAAGAGATCATTTGTGATATCCGTCAGAACATTCAAAGAGAAGCGTTTTTCACAATACTTATCGCGTATATATATATAAGTTATGTGCTTTCCACATTAGAGTGTTATGGATTTTGAAAACACCTGAAGGTCTCCACATCTATAAAAACCAGAACAATCTATAAAATATGGATGCAACTTACGTTGATGCAAGAACCACATTAGTAGAATTATACCATCGCTTGCAAAGTTTGAATTCTTTGAGGAAATGGGTACAAAAATTATTTATTAAGACTCTCCAAATGGTGAGTCTATTCAAGTGCACATGACAATTAAAGGTTTTTTTACTAATATGTCGAATTTTATCAGCACTGTTCTAGATGGGTTTTTTTCACATTTGAAGGTCACATAGTTTTCTTTATAGTTTTCTTATAGTAGATGGACGAGTCATTTTCACACCACCACCAATTAATATTTTGTGATTCGGTATACGCTAGTTCACAAAACGCTCTAAATTCATAAAAAAGCTCTTCTCTGCTGGTTCCATTACATAGCATGTGCATTACATGCATTATATTCTTCATCACCTCTAATAAAAGCTCCCTATACGAACAAAAACACAATTGCAAATGATCTTTTACGGCCGATGCTTCAAATCCTTTACCCCCACCCCCTTATTGGAATTTAGTTACATTTGACTAATTTATATTACTGTTAATGATCACAATATTAAGCATTTATTATAACATTTTTGCAAGGGAAATATGGTGGTGATATTGTAAATAAAAAAAGTAATTTTTTCTCTTGTCTCAGTTTCTTATGTTTGAGCCTCAATGCAACACTTCCGAGCTTACGTTAATGGGACAATATTGTCAATATTGATAAGCTGCAACACTCTCAAAATACAATACAAGTTTTGAAAAAAAATCACACTATTTTCAGATTTACATTTAATTAAATAATATTTGTTTTTTGTTAAAAAGTATCTACTCTGATAAAAAACATGAAAAAATCCGATCATAACTTTTATATCTCAAAAATCCTATTTCAGTAATTAAGATGTAATTTAAAGTGTTTCTAATCCTTGTTGTAACTAAGTCATATGCAATATTAACAAAAGCATTTTTCACCAGAAGTGATGTTTTTGAAATTATATCGTTTTTCTTAATTTTTTGCAAAAAACTGCATTGAATATTTTTTTTTATTGTAATGATATACTTATAAAAAAGATTCTAACTCAACCAAAACCAAAATATTATTAATACCCTTAACCAAAATCACGGTTCTGAAAGTAATCACTCACTTTACTAAAGTATAATCAAAATGCATCAATAATGGAGCGTTTAAATAAAGAGGAGATAAAAATTAATTTTGAGCCCACCTCACATCCAGTTAAATTAATATTCCCTATAACAAAGCATCATCTTCATTCATCCAACATATTGTTTCAACTATAAAATGACCATAGAATAAAAATGTAAGCAAATGTAGAGAGAAAGGGCAGATCATTCATAATTTTTAGATTATTTATGTAATGCAAAAAGTTGTGAGTAATTATTAAATTAAAATAAAATGTAAGAAAATGCTTTTCGGTCGAAAGTGCATATTTTCATTTCTTTATGCATGCATTATTAAAGAAATAAAAGCTAATGGTTAAGTTAAATTAATTTTAATTTTTTCAAAGTTATTAAAAATGCATTGTTTGATGCTGACATAAAAAGCAAATGTAAATATATTTGAAATCTGCAGGTACTGTGAAATGAGTGTGCATCACAAAAACATATGCAATTCATTACAAAAAGGATTCTCCTTGCTGTGGTAATATTTTGCGTGAATATTTCTTATCAGCACACATAAATTTTTAAAATTCGAACCTGTAAAACATTATATTCTCATTCATTGAATGATACTAAAAGGAATACTTTCAAATACACCTTTTTCAGACCAGTCATAGAAATAGGAAAATGATTCAAAATATATAAAATTGGAATTCTTGTAATTAAATTTAAAATAACCTTATATATATATGTATATGGAAGAAATTTATATAAAATATATAGAACATAACAGTTATATATATATATATATATATATATATATTATCATTTGGCGTTGGGGCCTAACAATGCACTGGTAATTTTTTCTCTTGTGGATTGCACTTTTTCATGTAAGATTTTGTTTTGTTTTTCCTTTTCAAAATTATTTTTTATTTTCATATATTTTTAAGTACATTTCCTTTCATATTTTATTTTAATTTAATTTTATTTTATTTTTCTGTCTGTTGCAAATTACACGTGGTTAGTTTTAGGCCTAACTTTTCAATATGGCTCTGTTTTGCTATTATGTCTAAAATTTGTGCTATACGTTGAAGGTAGGATCCGTAAAGTATACTAAACCCTAATTTTGCTGGTCCTAATTCAGCAACAGCTTTAGGATCATAAAAGTTATCCAGTTTAGTCCATTGACTCTTATGGTTTCTTACATTTTATTCTAACTCTGTTTCCTGCTATACATACACTTATTTAATTCTTGTACAATATACTTTTTCATCATTTTTTATAGTTATCTTTCTTGAAATCTGGTTTGTATCTTTTATCTTTGCTAATGGTATAATTTAGTAATCTCATTTTATTATACTATGTATTTTTTTCATTTTATGATACTATACATATATAATTAATACAAAGCTATGCTTTTGACGTTATTTGATATACTAAACCTGGAGGAAGTAGACAGCAAAAACCAAAACATTATGAACTTTGTGCATATGAGAATGACTATTGTGGGTTTTCGTTATGTTTTCGAGCTCATGGTCGACGTTATCACGAGTTTAAGAATAAATCTTCTAAAAGTTCACTGTGTGAAGGGTCTGACGTTCGTTAAAACTGTTGAGGCTCAAAGCCCTCCCCTTGGTTTAGTAAGAAGATTATTGTTATAAGTTGTAAGATAAGTTGTTATCCCAGGTGTCCTCGACACTTGAAACTCAAAATAACGAGGGTCGTTACCAATACCCCTCGTGGTGCTTTATAGTGTGACGTTAATATAACTCTCTCTCACTCGTGTATAGTTGTCTTTCAATGGATATTAACTTCTAAAATATTTTCCACACACACACAAAACTTCTAATTACAATTTATGATAATTGATATCTTTTAAATACCTAAAAAGTGTTTATTTCATTTTATTTAAGCTCAGGATCATGAATCGTACATCACAAATACTTTTTCATGATAAATTAATAAAGTTTTCAATAGACTTAAGAAAATAAAGCGAGAAATATAGTTTGTTTTATTTAAGTATTGATTAACTAATGAAAGTCATAAGAAACAAAAAGAATAATGGAAAGAAACAAAATATTACATTCATACACACATAAAACTCACACTTCAAAAAGCAACGATGTAAGTAGTACTTAATGCACCAAGTAATATTTTTGACGCAAAGATCGCTTGGTTATATATACCAAAACGCAGTTAAGTTAGTAACATTTAAACGACACAGAATAATTTAGTGAAATATTTTTATATAAATTTTGCAACTATTTTTTCTGGAAAAAAAAACAAAGTAACTATTTATACTTTGCACGTATCTTAAAAACAAAATGCTATAAGGATGTTCTTAAGTAAACTGGACGAAAAACATAAACAAGTAAATTACTACTTCTAAATTAGAACAAATTTTTAGGGAAGATGAAATGAAAAAAAAAAGGATTACTTTAAAGAGTCAGCTAATTAATTTTCTTCACCTAGTATAGCATTTTCAAGTGGAAGGACAATCATAAAAATGAAGATAAATGGAAAACTTTTTAAATTATGCTTTTGACGCAAAGAAGCATGAGGTTTGTCTAGCTTTGCTTACAGCTAATTTTTCTTGTCACATCAAAAAAAGCGGTACTTTTCTTTTGTGCCAAATGCTTAATTTTATTTGCTAATGCATCATTTTTTGTTAAACTTAAAAAAGTCTGTATATTTATCCTCAAAAATGCCCCTAAAGTCATTCTTCTACATTTTTTGAGATATTTGAATATACTGTCTCGCCAGGTTTTTTGCTATGTTTCTTTTTTAGCCATAAATCTAATTATGCGGAGAGAAAAAGTCTGGAGAATGTCATTGTTGAAAATGTATACATGCTGCAGTACAAAGTGCGAATAAAAGATTGGGCCAAATTTAGCTTTATGTTTGGTGATTACTCAGACATGAAGTATTAAAAGTTAATTAACGAACTTTGATATAGAATTATTCACAAATATTTTATTTCAATGTTTGAAATTTTGTCAATGTTTGAGTTCCAGTTTTTAGATTAAAGGCGGATTTTAACTATGTAAAAAATTAAATATTTATTTCATTCAGGAAAAATCTTACCTATCCGGTAAGTAGCAAGCCAGCGTTTTTACATTTGAATTGAAGTTTTATTTTAACAAAATATTAGGTTTTTCTTATCTTTTATTTGATTGCTTTTTTGTTGTCCAATAATTTTATATTTAAAAATTAATCATAAAAGATTTTTAGGTATCTACAAATAAAAGTATCATAGAGGACTTCAAATGCCTAATATTATTTGCAATTGAATATCCTGAGGTTGAAAAGTCAGAGAATGTATCCTAATTTAATGTTGGACATCTTTTTCCCCGGCGAAGTAAAGCAAATGGAAGTGGCATGGACTCAATAAGTTGTTGGAAGTACTCTGCAAAATTATTGAGCCATGTTGCTCCTATAGTCATGCATAACTGTGAAAGTGTTGCCAGAGCTAGATTTTGGGACGAACTGATCAGTAGGTTATGTTCTATAAATGTTCTATAGGATTCGTATGATCATTTTTGAAGGTTAATTCCTTCGTTGGAACTGTTCAGAATGTTCGTAAGCAATTGAAGCCCAGTGACACGGTGTATTATCATCCATAAAAATCTCATTAGAAAAGTCTTAGGAAAAGGCTGTGTACCTAACCATTTCCAGTCAATGATCGGTTCTGTTGGATAAAAACTCGGTACCATTTAACGTAAAACAGCCTACACTATGCTTTGGAGCCACATCTAGCTTGCACGAGGTGGGCCTTGCTGACAACTGGGATCCATGGCTTAGTGGGAACTTAAAACACAATCCATTCTTACTAATTGGATCATGACTAGCTGACTAAGCCACAGTTTTTTAGTATCCTAGTGTCCATCCAGTATGATCTGATACGTAGGAGCTGCAGTCGATGTCATGCAGTTAGATAAGGCACTCGGACTGGTCTTCTGTTGTCATAAGCCCATTAAAGAAACATTTCGTTGCACTATTCTTACGTCCATATACTTTGTACATTCCACATTGATCCTTATGTATATTTCGTGCAATGTTTCTTATTTGTTAACATTGACTATTATTTGCGTATATTGCTGATTTCGTTCAATAAGGCACGCGGTCGAACACTGTGTTGTACTATTGGTAGGTTATGCCTGAAAGTAGATATTCTCGACAAATCTTGACATAACGGATCTTGGAGTGTTGAAATAACTTAATGGTTTATGATATGGAATGTTCAATGCATCTTGCTGCAACTACTATTCCCCGTTCAAATTCTGCTAAATCACTTAGCGTGACCCTAATTCCGTCGATTAAAGTCCCAAATGTGAAAGTCTTGCCATTGTATTACCCATTTATACGCTATGCCTGCGATACTACAGCCTTCTGTTTTGATCATTTCCATAACATTTGTCATTTCATTATACAGTAGAAAATGCTGATTGATTAAAAAGTAAAAAAAAGTAATCTAAAGCAATCTTATAAGTATAAACTTTTTTGAATTTTTGCAACACTTGTATTCTAGTGCTATGGAGTAAAATATTGAAAATTTTTTAATGCCAGTTATATTTGACCAGATCATGTGTAAATTATTCTTCCTATGTTTGAAAATTAAGGATTTTTTAAAAATCATTCTATGGATTTTGATGCATTTATTGATTTATTTATTACATTAATACCCGATTGCTTGCTTAAAGTTAATAAAAAATAAAAATATCGGATTATGATATATGTGGATTTTTATTAAGCTACATTTCCAATGGTTTTGTAATTATAATATGAAACTTTTGGTTAGAAATTTAAAGAAATACAATGGTATTTTATTACTAATCTCAGCTGCGTGCTGCTTTATTTTGCCTCAAACATTTGCGTTTGAACAAAGAATACATAAAAAAAAACTCTACACATATAATAACTAAACATAAATATGAAAATAACATCTATGGAATAAATAATTAAGTAGCAGACTAAATAATTCAAAAAATATTTCACATTAAAAAGCAAAATCTTTCACTCGTAACTCTACCAATACCTTAACATTTTTATTTTTCTCTCTTCAACCGGCTTTCTCAATTAAAAATGCGTACTTAGTGTGTCGGTAAATTTATTTAATTCATCGGCACCTCTGGAATTTCGTTACATTAGATTTCCATTCCTTCACATTTCCTCACTTTAAAATAATCTTCGCAACGAAATAATTTCTTCACGAATGGGGAATAACATCAAAGACAATTTAAGAGAGTCATCTCTTCTGAGAAGAGTTTCATAAGGATAAAGCTATAATTAAACATTAAATCTTCAGGTCTCCTGTGATAAGAATGTATACATGAATTATTCATTAATAACACAGCGTAACGATACTATGAATCCTGAGTCTTGATCATTCGAAGACTTAGCTTATTTGATACACATGGGGACACACGAGTAAGAGAATATGGTTGTTTTTTTAAGCATGCACGCTTGATCAATATACATACAAGTGTCCATTCTTCGCTTTTCACTATTCCATAAAAAAATAACTTCATTTTTTTGTTTGTCAAATACAGAAGGAAAGCGTAATAAGAAAACTAGTAAACCACTAAGGACATTGGAGTTGAATATTTTATAACATAAGGTTATTCACAATTCAGAAAACTGAGAGGAACTGTGTTTATAGAGAATGATGAGATGAAAATGGTGAAATCTGTTGAAATCCTATGAAAACCTAGGAAGCAAAGAGTGTTCTAAGCAAGCGAGAGAAATACATATGTACGTAAATTAGCCTATGATAATTTGTTTATTATGTCAACCGGATTGTAAAAATTCATCTCGTAACAAGAATTGAATTATTTTTTCAAGAAAATTACAAATAAAATTTTACTTTTTTTCTTTTATTACTGCTGACATCACTCAATTCGGAAATTAACTACACATTCGAATGTCTCTAAAATCAAAGTCCACTTAATTTTTACATATTATCGGTCTAATTGTAAACCCTAATATATATATATATATATATATATATATATATATATATATATATATATATTATATATATATATATATATATGTATATATATATATATATATATATATATATATATATATATATATACATGGTGTCCAACCTTAATGTGACCCAATAGCTTAATCCCGAACCGTTCGGTTTAGATATGCACTTCGAATTTAAAAATATGTTTTAAAAAAGGTAAGGAATGTTTTTACGTGCTTTTTGAACCAGAAAACCCATTTACAATAAAATTACAGAAACTAAATTTTTATACGGTCCCCAGGTCCTTTCACTTGTATTTTGGAAAATTTACAGAACACAAAAACAAAGTAAACACAGAAAGTTTGATTTTATTACGATAAAAACTGACCGAGTTATGCCTACATAAATTTGAAGCATCCGAGTTGCTCAGAAAAGGGGGGCGTATATAAATTGAGTTTAGAAAACAGTAATTCACTGTCAACAGAAAGAGCAAAAGAAAAACATTATAGTAATATTAAAACATCGTAGTAAACATCATAGTTTGACAATTTGTATTGCTTTATGGCAAACAATATAAATTTAATTAAAGAAATACAACTTGTACTGAAAAGATTAAAACAGCTTGTTTTAACAAAAAGCAGCAAAATAATACAGAAATTGCCGTTCAAATTATAGCATAATGTGAAATGATATGCCAATCATGAATCAGGGGCTTTATTATACCAGAATGGCCAAATTAACTTAAATGATGGTGAAGGCACGAGACAAGGAAATACGTCTATGACAACTCCCAGCTTTATACAAGCGTTGAACAGCACGGACAATTGTACATTAAGATGGATGTCTTCAAATGGGAAATTTAATGCAATAAAGTCTTGCCGCATCTCTCTTATTTCGATTACACTGCCCATAAAACAGTACCATTTCGCAGTATTCTTCATTGGTGTACATTTCATTCTCCCGTACTAGAATTTGTAATATTAGAATACGACTGTATGCAATTTCAAGCGACTACACAACAGATTTTTAACGTTTGTCATGATCAGCAAAAACGCAGCAAATCAGACTAAAGTTGCAGCACTTAAATCTATTTTTTAGAACTGCCTTTAAAATGTTTTCTTCATCCAAAATATTTTATTTTTTTCTATGTTTTACACGTACACAGAATAAATTTTAGTTCTTAAGTACTCAATCATTGTATTATATACGTTTGGTTTCAAATTAAAAAACGATTTACATGAAAATGACGCGCAAGAGCAAAAGTTTCCTGGCAGAGTTACAACTAATTTCACTTTAGAGACGGCCCCTTACTTAGTGCTTGAAAATAGCGAAGAACATGGATAAAATATATGGTTTTCAATTCTCCATAATATGGCCAAAATTATCGTAATAAAATGAAACGTTTTGTGTTTACTTTGTTTTTGTGTACTGCACCTTGTCCTAAATATAAGTGATAGGACCTGGAGACCGTATAAAAATTAATTTTGGTAATTTTTTTCTAAATGGGATTTTTGGTTCGAAAAGCTCATAAAAACATTCTTTACCTGTTTTAAAACATTTTTTCAAATTGGAAGTGCATATCTAAGCCGAACGGTTCGGGAATTAGCTATTGGGTCACATTAAGGCTTTACACCCTGTATATATATATATATATATTTATATATATATATATTTATTATATATATATTTATTATATATATATATATATATACATGTGTATATTATCGCTGTAATGGTCTTCGAAATGATACAGCTAAATTAAAGTTGTCTTAAAGTCTATTACGAGCGTATATTATTTTTAGACATAAAATTTAATTGAAGCAATTAATATATCTATGTTAAAATAAGCTTGTTTTAATTCGAAAGAATTAGAATTCATTACTAATCGATATGCAATGTTGGCTATTTAAATAAGAATTAATATCAAAAGTGAACATTTTGGAAGGGAAAACTTCTTTAGCGGCGTTGGGCACTTTTTGGTAGGGGGAAATCTTATGGGTTCGCGTCACCAACATGCTCTGACTGGCGCACGCGCAGTGTGCTGTTCGCCTTAAGACACTTTTTGAATGGGTGAAATCTTGTGCGTTCGCGTCACCGAATTCCTTATAGCAGATATCTATAGCTATACAGCTGACGTATAGTGCTGTGTATATGTTATAAGTGAAATTCAATGGATTTAGTGAAAAGTTCAAAATGTATATATACTGTGCATTGCTCGTTGCGATTCCGAGAATGGGAAATACATATTAATGTGTGGCTGCCGTTTATATCTTGCCTGGAAAATATATGCAACAGATACAACAATTTTTATTCGAAAATTTGATGGTTTGTACAAAAGAAGGTTCTGAAATACTCGAAAAAAGATTTGGCGAAAAATATGATAATGTACGGATGATTTTAAGTGGAGACTTCAATATTAACTTTGCAGATGATAAAAATCTACCACTAATTAAATTTCTAAATAAAACACTTAATTTAAATATGTCCAATGATCGAAAACTCAGTACTACACAATATTAAACGACGATTGATGCGGTTTTTACGCGATACTTAGATAAATTTGAATCAAACATTTTCCTTTCTTAATTTAGTTACCATAAGCCTATTGTATCTTTTTTAGAACAAAATGAATTAATTAAAAGGACAGAAAGTTTATGTATTGTTGAAATTAATGATGACAATGATGCAAACAATTAAAATAATGATAGAAATCAAGTACATTGAAATTTAACTAAATGCAAATACTATCCCTAAATAATATATGATTGTATATTAATTGTTATTTCAATTGAATTGCATTTATATTTTGTCATGATCCTTTACAGCCCGTAACATATTTGAATAATAAAAAACCAAACATGCATTTAGTTGTTGCTCGGAGTGTCAATAGATGTGAAAACCAGATTGATGTTGATAATTTTAATTCAAACATTATGGAATTTCAAATTTTAATACTAAAAGTTCTAAGTTTTCACTTCTATCGGCAGTCTCTATAACTGCCAATTTTTTTTTTTTGTATTCAAACGAATTATTCTGTGCTTTATATTGTTAGAAAAATATATGCAGAAAGAATATATATATATATATATATATATATATGTTGGAGTTTAAGAATAAAAAAGAGATGTTATGCGAAAGCAGAATTATGTTTTTCCACAAATTTATTAAAATGTATATAATAAAAGAATATATTAAATTATGATTAAATTCCCATGTATATTAATTGTTAAAAAATGTATTTTACAGTAAACCGTTATTAATATTAAATTCTTCAACTGCAAGCAAATAATTTCTAAATTGAGATGAGAAATGATGAATAAAAGATATTTTCTCACATTCAATGTGAAACTGAACTTTTGTGGAGCTCATTGGTTATATTAAAGTAGTCTTATATCATTTTGTTATTCTTGAAATGTTTCAAATTAATGTCTAACATTTTTTTTTATGTGGAAAAAAATATGTATATATTTCCAGAACCACACTAAACTTTTCATTTCACTAATGTTATCTTAACATGCATCGGAACAAAATATGATTTTTAATTGTCTTTTTATTTTTATTTTCGAAAACTTTGTGTATGAGGCTTGTTAAAAATAGTTTTCATATAAGTAGCAAAATAAATGGAATCTGTTACATACATTCAACAATGAAACCGAGTAACTCTTTCTGAATCATATCACTGAGAATTCAAAATCATATGAACGTCATTATTCGTGGCTTTTGCCTCCACTAAAATCGTTCATGTAGAATTGTGCGAGATTTGATAACAGATACTAATTAGGAGATGTTTGAAGATTTCGAAATATATAATGCCTACACCTTTTTTTTATTTGGTAGACAATATGCAATAAATTCATGAACGACAATATTTTACCTCTAGTACATCGTTTTTTTTATGGAAAAAAAACTATTTGTAGTATGTCTAATATATTGACGCAGAAAAAATGAAAATTACTAAATTTTAAAGAAGACAAAATTGTTTAAAAGGAAATGTATAAAATATTTTCAGCATTATATTAAAATATTTAAAAGAACCATCTTATTAAAAGTAAAATATAATCATTTTAAGTTCAAAAATATAAGTAAGTTTGGAAGATTGTACTGAAACACATTCATTAACAAAAATTATGATAAATAACTCTAAAATCCTAACAATTAAATGATAAGAAAATGCCATAATTCAAAGCATATTCCTCCTAAATTTATTTGAAACATTGAGTCAAACTATAATATCGAACTATTTAATTCAAATCTGCTTTAATTTGTAATCTTTATTTAAAATAGTCCATGCCCAGTGTCATAATCATACCAATGTTATATTTCCATGTTATATATTCTCTCGGTTTAATAAAAAAATATCTCAATTTTCTTTTCTCGAGAAAAAATTTACTAAAAAGAGATAAACAAATGACTATTAACCCATTTTAAAAGAATGCATATGTTTCTTTTTACAAGCTTTTATTTAACTTGCAATGTATGTATATAATTTGTTGATTGCACTCAATTTTGAAGCTAATATCTTCAACCGTTAGAGCTGAAAGTTTGTATTTACGTTTAGTTTGGATGTCAGTGCATGTTTTGACTATTTATATTCCAAAATTGCAATTAGTTAAAAAGAAATTAATTAAATACCTTAAAACGCATAATTGTTTTACCCATGTGCGCTGTTTACTTCACTATTCTCGGGGAATCAAAATGAAAGACTAAGAAGGGTTTTTTTTTGAGTTTTGACGTTTTTAAAACAGCGATCTAATGGTTTTTTAAAACTCAGGCAAAAAAAGATTATAGAATCTTAAAGATCATTTATTTCACCACTATACGGTGCATTTTTTTTTTTTTTTACAAAATAATGATATTTGTATTTTTTAAGCTTTTTTTTAAATGAGTCAAAATCGATTCGTTTTTATAAAAATGATTTCTAAACTGTGGCAGATGAACTTCTTTTTTGTTTTGTTTAAATGAATCGAGACATTCCGTACAAAAAGAGTTCATACTTTGCTCTTTTAGAACCAGTCATTTAAAAAAGAAAATATCGAAAACTTTTCTTTTTACGATTTTTCAAGAATACTCAAAATTTCAATAAAACATTTAATAAATTCGTCATTTATGAAGATAATCACACTAACCTTTTTTTTTCGTGTGTAGAAAAATATTACCCAAGATCTGTTCGAAGATTGAAAAAATTGCTTTAAAATTACGGATTTAATTATTTTTTTTTGTTTTTCTTCAAGCGCGCGTTTTAGCAAGGATTCATTTAGCTATTGCTCAAAATTATCCCGCAAACGATCTTGTAAAAATGATGCGTTGAATGAGTTGAACAAACTGAGAAATCTGTCTAGCGATAGCTAAAAAGTAAAAAATGAATTAAAAGTAAAGAAACTTTTTAAAAAACAAAATTTTATTTAAACACGCTATAAAGAATAAAATAAAATATTTTCCCCTTACAACTTTTTTTACTATCAACTTACAACGTCATTACACAATTTATATGATATAAAAGCTGGTCGTGAGATTTACCTGTCAGGTAAACTAGTAAATTAAATAACTTTATCTGATTGATTTTAATTTTTAAAAATTTCAAACTAAGTTAATACGTGTACTTAAATAGTCCGAAAAGCTTTTATATTATACAAATTGTGTAATGACGTTATAAGTTGATAGTAAAAAAGTTTTAAAGGAAAAGTTTATTTTATTCTTTTTAGTGCGTTTAGATAAAAGCTTGTTTTTAAAAAAGTATTTTTACTTTTAATTTATATACATCTACTAAGGTAGCACTCTTTCTCTCTTTCTCTCGCACACATACACACTATCCTCCAAATATCAGTGGCCGGACTTGCTTTTATATTAAACTTTAAATATATGCATTAAAAATAAGTAAATGTAGTTCAAGAGTTGTCGAGTTTGAGAAAAACCAAGTTTTATCTAATGCCAAAACATCGACTCGATCTTGAGCACAAAAAGGATGTTCACAAATAATTTTGAAAAAGGAACTGCAATTTACACTTTCTTCGATTTTTTTAGTGAAATTTGTAAAGCTTCAATTCCTTTCTTTGTACAGCTTTTGAAGCTTTATACTCAAAGATTTTCAAAGATGTTTTTGAATTCAACTTTTCCTTTTAAGCGAATCAAAAGAATTTAAATAAAGGATTTATGAGTGAGTGTCTTCAGATTATTCATGTAAAAATATTTTTATAATAATATATGCTGCGTAAACAATATCTTATTTTTTTTTATATATGGAACTAAATTTATTTCGCAACAGCCCAAGAGGGCCAAAGTCTATTGTGCCCATCTCAGCATACGTGACCTTTGTGAGCTAAGATGCATGTGCAGATCTTTCGGTAAAGTGGTCCTTCTGACGCGAAACCCCGAGTGTTCAGGTCCTATTCAAGCTTGGTACTGATTTATCGACCCACTCTAGGGATGAAAAGCTGAATCGGCCTTGCCCAACCCGGGGTTTGAACCCTGGATTTGTGGTGCGGAAGCTCCCGATACACTACAACTCAGCCACTGGGCTTCGTTTATAGACTAACAATGTTTATTTTTCATGTATGCAGCAATTCAGTAAAATGATTTATAGCATTTTGGGGGTGCTCTAATGAGGACGCTGATTAATATTACATTACAGACTCAGTACTAACTGGTATCTGCTAGTGTGGCATGATATAATTGGATATCAATTGCCACCTTGTAATTTTAAAATTAATAATCCAGGCAGTATTAACTTGCCAATATTCTTTCTTCTACAAGAAAATACTTTTAAAAATTATTTATTTCAGCACACATCTATGAGTTTCAATAATTAGAAAAACGAATTGATGTCCGTGTTGCGGTTCTACCGTTTAAATTCAACATATTCATCAGCATTGGCCAATATTTATAGGTTGTATCTTAAATATTCCAACTCTACATCTTCAATGTCCTGTGTTTTTTTTCCTGCAAAATTAAGATTGAAAGTTGGAGCAAAGCTATTGAAACCAATGACTGTTCCAATTACTACCTTTTTCTATCATCTGTCTCTTTTTCTATATCGGCTGCAGAAATATATAAGTGGGACTAATTTTAAAATTAAATCTTTTTTTTTACCATATGTTCTAAATGTTTGTAGTAATAAGACATATTTTTACTTATGTAAGTTTTACCCTGAGTAACAATCAGTTTTGATACACTCTATGAAAAAAAATTAAATATATTCATTAAGAGTTTTTAAATTTGTAATGTTTTACTGAGACTTCTGGTATGCGTATTCATCTGTCAAAAACTGTGCTAGAGTCACCTGTCCATCAAGTCTATAGTGCAATAAATGGCTCAGATACAAATTTTCTAAGCATTCTTTTCACAGAAAAGTGGTTGAAAGCGGCTTAAAACTCAGGATAGGAGGATTTTAAAAAATGTGTATTACTAAAACATCCTAAGCATGCATCTTAATAGGTATCGACATTTTTTTTCAATTTTTTTAAAAAATCTGACTTGGTTGAACAGTATTTGAATGAAAATATTGAATAATTATTGATAATAGGCCCTCATACAGTGTTAAAATATTCTAAACAGAAAATATATTAACCACTTATTAAGGTTGAATCATTAGTACATATATATAAAATCAGTAACCAAATATACTTAAAGCAATACATTTAATTTAAATTTAAATAGTATGCAGCAAAAAAACAAGACAATATAAAAAATAATAGGTTTATAGTAGTATTATTGCTTAGTTCAAGACTATTTTTTAATTTTTTTTTATATTCATACATTGCTAAAATGTTTAATATTGTCTATTTGTTTTATTATTTAATATATTTTTTCCTTTAATTATTATTTTATATTG
Organism: Trichonephila clavata; assembly: GCA_019973975.1. NCBI lineage: Eukaryota > Metazoa > Arthropoda > Arachnida > Araneae > Nephilidae > Trichonephila > Trichonephila clavata. The sequence continues at coordinate 16,445 of BMAO01034125.1, forward strand.
GTTTTGATTTCTGATTTCTACATACTTTCGCAAGCTGGTTCCTAAGGTAAAGAAATCTTAAGAAAAAATCATCCTCATCTTAAAGAAAAAAAATATATTTTCATTTAGCCTCTCAATTAATTAAACCTTATTTTTTCCTTCGATTAAAGGGTTTTTTTTCCAAAACATTTACATACTGTGTTCATGTTTACAGCTATATTTACTATAACATTAAAAAAAAGATTTTTACATATATTACCAGAATAGCGTTTTTGGTTGATTTTGAAAAATCTGAGTGTATTGTAACATTTTTTGAGCAGAACTAATTTTTTAATGAGATACATTTAATTAAATATTTTTTGGCTACTGTAGGGGATTATTGTTTTTTTATGTTATTTTATATTCCGGAAATTACCTTGTGGTATTACAATTATTAATCCATTAGAATTATATTTTTAAAAGGGTGTAATTATAAATAAAATATGTGATGAAGTGAAATATATCTATCTTAATCACAATTAATTTACAACGAATATTTTGGATTTGCTTCTCTAACTGAGTAAAATCTGTAAAGTAAACTAATGTATTACTCCAAGATTCAAATGTGACTCACATACATTCAGTGCAGAGAATATATATACTGCACACCCGGATGGTGTCTGAGTCTATTCTAATTTCCAAAACACAGTTAGAGAGTTCAACATAATTCATATTTTCCCACATCTCTATGAGATAAAAGGTCGTACAGGAAGTGTCTAGCAGGAACGTCATAGAAACTCAATTGGTCGTCTTGGCTATCAAAATGGAAATGTATTTTGACTTCTCCCTCACTTTTGTCAACAATGTATTTCCTGTGGAAATTTCCACACGAAACCTTTTTTATAGCGTCACTGTGAGAGGATGACATGTATATAAGACAAAAGTTTGTAATATGAATAAATCAATTTAAATACTAATGAAGTATATGCATGCAAAAAAAAATTACTTTTAAAGCTCCTTTCAAAGTTCAGACAAAATTAACACAAAAACTAATTAAAGCATATGATTCAAAAAGGAGCATATGAATTTAAACTTGTGTAGCTAATGGAGTTTAAAAGTAAATATTATAAAATATAGATTCTGTGAAATATTGAAAAAAAAATTCTTTAGAATTGCTTTTTAAAAAAATAATATAGCTAATGTTTTTAAAATTTTATTTGTTTATATATATATATATATATATATATACCGTTAAATCCGGGGTATAACACCCAATTTTTAACACAAAAAATAAGAACGACATTTACGGGTGCTCGCTATATGCTGGGTATGAAAACGATTTCTTTCAAAATAAGAAAAGAGATGAGCATAAAACAAAATTCCTTCTATACACATATCTAAATACTCTTTATTTAAAAGAAATAACATGCCTTATGAACCAAAAGATTTACGGTTCTAGAAGTATACTATTTTTTTCAAAAGTCTGGGGAAAAAAACTTGAATAAGTTACTCCAAAACACAACAGCGTTGTATAATAAAATTTCAAATTTCTTCATAAAAAAGGGGTGCTTGTTATACGCGCCGAATATACATAAAAATTAAAAAATGCAGCTTTAATGCATAGACGCGTGTTATAGAACGGTGCGCGTTATATACGCCGGATTTTACCGTATATATATATATATATATATATATATATATATATATAAATTGTCTGTGTATATGTTATACCTTTTAATCGGTTAATATAAGCAGTTTTTCAATATTACTTTTTTAATTTAATAGTAAATACCGTAAAAGCAGGCGTAAAACGCGTACTTTTAACACAAAAAATAAGGTAGTATAAAAATTAACGGGTGAGCAATATACGCCGAGTATCAAAATGAGAGCTTCAGAAATAAAAAAAGTAAGAGTTAAGCATAAAGAAAATTAGACATCTGCATGAATCGAATTTTTTTTAGTTAAAAAAATGCATTCTTTCTGAACTTAAAAGGTTGTAGTACTAGAAATGAATTTTTTTTTCAAAATTTTAGGATAATACCTGGAATAAATTACTTCAAAACTGTAGAGTGTTTTATAAATACATTTTAGGGTTCTTTTGGTAAAAAAGGAGCATGTTATATAGCTGATAAAACTCAAAAAATTTTAAAAAAATGCAGCTTGCCAGTCTAGATGTGAGCCATAAGCAGGATTGTATGGTATGCGTACCTTGAGAAAGGGTAAGAAAAATGCGAACGATTTAAATCTATTTTTTTATTAAATAGAAAATGAAAGCCGATGCTATCTCTGCGAGCAACCTTCAATTTTTTCTGGAATAAAATCAAAGTAAATAATAAACGATATCCTTATTAAAAATTACCCTATAGAATACACATTATATTTAATATTCCATGAAAATCCTAAAATAAAAACAACGGTCTCATTTGAGAATTTGGCAGTTTAGATCAGATGAGAAACTGTAGAATTGAATCTATGTATATACGAAAAGTAATAAGAAAACAAATAATTTCAGTACTTTTAAAATCTATGTACAACAAAGGAGATTGGTGACTCACTCACTCCCCCATCAATATATCACTGGAACTATTAGACCTGCAGACTTGATATTTGGTAGGCAAGTTTCTTTTATGGTGTAGAGGCCCGCTATAAAAATAAGTTTTTAGAAAATTGAACCCTGCGAATTGCGAGCTCTTAAGAAGCAATTATTCATTAAACATTCCCATTTTTAAACTATTTAGACATATAGAATTGAAATTTTGTAGACATATTCCATTAATTGAATTAAGTACCGTTAAGAATAGAGTCTGCGAAAAACGACCCCCAAGAAGCGTTACTAGGGCTTAAAAAACATTACAGATAAATTTTCCTGTTTTTGAATTACTAGACTTACAAACCCAAAATTTGGGAGACACTTTCTTTCAAAGATTAGAGGTCCACTACAAAAGGAGTTTTACAAAAATTGACTTCTCTAAAGGGAGTTGTTGGAGTGTTAGAGATAAATATTTCCGTTTTTGAACTATTGAACCTACAACTATTGAACCTATAGTGCCTACCAAACTTGAAATTTGGTAGGCACTTTCTTTTCATGGAATGATGATTCATCAGAGAAGACGTTTTGTGAAAATAGACATTTCAAAAGGCATTGCAAAGTCTTAAGGAGCAAAAAAAAAAAAAAAAATCTTTGGAAAAAATGTTTTACACACAAAAAGGAAAAAAATATACATATAATATATATATATATATATATATATATATATATTCATTTAAAATTTATGCTTTGATTGTGCTAGGAGAGTTTTCCAAAAACAATTTATTATTTTAATTAAAATCATTTACATAAACGCTTCCTGTAATTATTGTCGCTTTTAATACGTTATTTTATACCACATTAATTTTAAAATTCATAAATAAAATTTACGCTTATACATATCCTAAGGGAATATTCTTCAAGCCTTGATTTAAAAATAAAAGTACAAATCAAAAATTCAGCGGAAAATAGCTGTTTGTATTAAAAATGTAAAACAAAAATAGTGAAATATATAATCAAGTTTGTATCATTATTAGTTTCAATCAAAAATGAAGAAATTAAATATATTTTCGACAAAGAATTTTTAGCTCGTTATCTCAGATTAGTTAATTTAGGGATAATATTTTTAAAGTTGCATATAATTTTAAATATTATCTCTCATAAATATGATAAACATTTTTCAGAACCTTAGTTCTAAATAATACTTATATAAATTTGAAAAAGAGATAAATATTTTTGTAATTGGTTGTATAATTATATCTTCAATTCTGAGTTCAAATTTAATATTCCCAGTTTGAAACGTGAGTACGTCGAGTTGAATTAAGCAATGCTAGAGTGACATATTATTTGCACTCTGAATTCATGTCATTATTTAGCTTGGTTCAATTGATCTGACATAGGAATAGATCACTGGAATGTTTGTTATACAATCTGGTTCATAGAATAGACTAAGAGACATATCTTGATCACATTGCATTCCACTGTAATCAAATGAAATCTAAAAACATGTTAAAGAAATATTTAATTATAATCACTTCTACTGTTCTTAATGAAGTTCGCTACTAGAGCCAACATTCAAATTTAACACGATATTAAATTAAATAACATAGGCATTAGATAAAAAATAAAATAGTGTTTTTTTTCTTTAGACAATGTATTTTTCACATTCGTACTTGTTTCTTCGGTATTCTGAAATCGAATTTATTTATGTAAAAAAGGAGGAAAAGTTTGCGTCAAAACCGCAATCATAATTCTTTAATTAACGCTAAAATTAAGAGTCCCTCTCAGTCAATATCTCATACACATCAGCAATTTTTTTTATTTATTTTGCTACAAATATTCACCTTATATTAATTGTCTTTTAAATCGCAAAAATTGTAGCGTTAACCTTTTCAATTGTCAGTTCCTCAACCGAAGAAAAACATGGAATGCCCCTTCAGGGGTTTAATAATATATTGTGATAGAAAAAAATGACTGGGATGTTACGTAATCATCGAGATAGCCAAGTTATTCAAATTTAACATTTTAACCCTAAACTTCCGATAAAAACTTATGAGATTCATTCCTTAGTGCCATCGTTTTTCACATAGGCAGGCGTATGCGGTGTATTGGGAGGTAATGAAAAAGAAATTTCGCTCTGAAATAAGCAAATACTTCTTAAACATTTTCAAGGTCATTTTATTGCCTTCAAAAACATTACGAATATTTTTATTGATAACAGCGCAAGGAAAAGAATCATATTTTGGAAGGATGGATATATACGTACGGAGCACTTAATGCATCGCTTGAGCTAGATGGATATTTACGCATTTAAGAAGTTAATAAGCCTTACTTTCTGCACTTAAAAATACATAATATATTACTACACTGACTGACAAAGACCCAAAAACCAAAAAGATAAACGAAATTTTTTAGGTGTGTATATACATCTGAAAGATGACTTCGATTCATATTTCGTTCTTGGCGCGTAAATGGATTTTAGTAGCGCCACTCAGAACTTGCATAAATCAGGGTAGCTTTAAATGCATGCTGTAAAGTTCGAGAGCGTTTATTGCCTATGAAATTTGCATATTGAGTTAATGTTAGCCAAGAATGCCTTTAGGAAGACAAAGCAGCCATTATGAACATTTCACTGAATTTGAAAGAGGTAGTGTTCTACGAGAAGGGGGATTTACTTTTTGAAATATTGCAGAAAGACTTGGCCAGGATGCATGATTGTTGAGAACAGTGGTCAAGGGATGGTACAACCTGAAGAAGACCTGGTTTCGGAAGGCCATGTGGAACTAATGAGTGGGAAATCAACCATATTAGGTGTACGGCTGTAGATTATCATACTGCGTCTGCTGCAGATATTCTAACTGCAGTTGGAACTACAGTGATAACACAAACTGTTAGAAATCGGTTACTATAAGGACAGCTCCGAGCCAAACACCCTATTTCGTGTATTTCATTGAATCCAAGCCGTTGCCATTTGCGAAGCTAATGGTGTCACGCCAGAGCTCATTGAAGGACGGAGTGGAGATCTGTTGTGTTTTCTGATGAAAACAGGTTCTTCTTTGGTACCAATGATGGCCATGTGTTGATCAGAGAAAGGACAGAGGAACGCCTGCAACCAAACTGTTGGCGCCCTAGACACACTAGATCTATACCTGGAGTCATGGTCTGGCGAGCAATTTCCTATGAAAGCAGGATCACTCTCATGGATATCCCAAACACACTTTCTGAAAATTTGTACGCCATTCTGGTAATTCAATATATAGCAATGTCATTTATGAACTTCATTCAAGGGCAATTTTCCAACATGGTAACGTTTGCCCTCAAACTGCTGTTGTAATGGAACGTGCTCTACAGAGTGTAGACATGGTACCCAGGCCTACGAAATCACCAGATCTGTGCCCATTTGAGCACGCATGGAATTTAATTGGATGACAACTTAAGCATCATCTTCAGACATCACTGATCATCCGAGTAGTGGCACAACAAGTCTGGAACTACATACCCCAAAGGGACATTATTCATCTGTATGGCACAATGCATGTACTCTTGCAGACTTGAATTCGCAATTCTGTAGGTTTCACTGGCTGTTAATGTAACAGCATTTCACGTTTGAAACAAGTTTTCTTAGCTTAAATTAACGCAGAATCTTGAAAATTTAATCAATTCAACATATTAACTAGAAAATTGCATTGTCTAAAAATTTCATTACTCCACAATATTCTTCTCTAGTGTAGGAATTTTTTCCCAGGCAGCATATTAACGTTTCTTACGCAAACTTAAGTATAGACAAATTTAGTACAATGACATTTTTAAAAATGATATGTTATTAAATTTGCATTATTTCTATTTATTTGTTTGAATTTAAACTTGTCTAGCGGTTAAGTACATATCGCTAAGAATATTTATTTTCATAAGGTTGCTAAGAGTTGATATTAGTGTGTATATGTTTCTCTCTATCGTGGGGGGTAGCCTACTGGTTAGAGCATCGACCTCCAGACAGGAAGGCCTAGGTTCGATGCCACCAAATATCCGCCGAGTGCACACGGAGAACGTGCTCGTTAAATCAGTGGGTCCGAATAGTATCACCATATATCGTGTTGTACTGAGCAAAATCGTGCTGTCACCTAAATGGGGCTCAAAAATAAGGATAACGACAAGCGTAAAATTCTAGTCCTTAGCCGCGATGAATTTCGTGGACCTTGATCTGTTGTTACTGTCGATCAGGTGGCATAAGCAGCAACAAAAACATATGTTTATTTTAATTTGTATAGTCGTAAACTAATTAAAAATAATAGGAAAAATACATAACAATGTGTATTTTCTTTTATTTTTTTTATTTTTATGAGAATAGAACATAGTTATTACCATTTAATTATTTGTCACTATAAGAATTTTTTTTCAGTTCCTACTAATAGCACTCTCTCTTCCTCTCTCTCTCTATATATATATGTATATATATGTGTGTATATATATGTATAAATATGTGTATATATATGTATGAATATGTGTATATATATGTGCATATATCTATTTATATATATATATATATATATTTGCATATATTATTACAGTTTTCATTCCTTAATAAAATACTTCCTATTGATCCAATAAAGTTAAAATAATTTTTTTGAAGTAGAGGACATTTGATGTTAATAGAGCTTTTACAAATATTAATTCATTAATTAATGGTCAATTAATTAAATTACCGGTTTTTATACCAACTTAGATTTGTATCCATTGTTGTAACAATGTAACTGTTAAAACAATGACGCAATTTGGCATCAAAAACCGGTTTTCCAGCCAAACCGGGTGTGCAATGCAGGCAAATCTGGAATTTTTTCAATTCCTACTATTTGAACAAGATAAAAAAAAACATTGAACTATATATATATATATATAATATATATATTTATATTTATATATATCTTGTTCAAATTTTCACGCTTTAATAAAATACTTTCTATTATTTCATTCAAAGTAGAAATACGCTTTATTTTTTTATATTACTTGTTCGAATATACTTTAATAAATCACAGAATACATGTACCGAATAACATAAAACACGTGAGAGACAGAGTAATATATTATTACAAAACACATTTAACTAAAATAAATAATAAGAAGAGTATAGAGTTTTACCATTGCGCCAATTGATTTGACAGCTCATTTTCCCCGTAATCATTCCTGTTTAAAGAATTGCGATCAGTGTGCTTCATAATTTGATATTCTATATTATAAAATGGGCCAAGGTTATAAAAAAAACATAGTTATCACCAACATTAACATGGGAGGTAATGTTTCTCTTAGTCTTAAAAGGGTTAAATGCCAACTGTAAAATATTTGTTAAAATAATACTTAACCTGATATATATGCGTTCATATTTTCAAAGAGGAAGAAAGAAATAATTTACCAAGCACGAAATACTAAATAATGTTCGTGTTATACTTAAAACCTAAAAATAGTACATGTATTTATCCATTTAAAAAAATATATATTAAGTTCAGAGTCAAAAAATAGCATTGTACACAAAAATAAAAATTTAATATATTTTCTAAAAAATATGCTTATTTTATGACAGTTTTAAAAATAAAGATTCAAAATATAAAGTTTAAAAAAAATAACAATGTATGGAATACACAAAATTGCCCTTTAAGTAATGAAAAGAACAATCAGATAACAAAAGTATATGTTTAAAGAAATATGTCGTTCTTATGTTTACTGTTTCCTAAGTCACTGATATTAAATGCTTAAATTGCCTATATCTTAGGATATTTATTTATTTTTAATATTTTTTGTCTCTTAATAAAAGTAAATTACTTTATAAGATCTTTATAAAGGTCAGATTTAGTCATTCTTGTAGGTCGAATTTTACCTTTAATTTTAATGAAAAAAGTAAGTTTCGATCAAATTAGGATGTAAAAAATTTATTAAAAAAGAATTCAATAAATCTCTCAACAGAATCAGCTGATATATGTTTTTATATTTAATAACATATTTCAAGTTTTGATAGTTACTTTTCAAAATGAATATAGAAAATAAAATTTAAAAAAAACATGTTTTTCAAAATTTAAATTTATTTTGGAAATAGCATGAGATGAAAAAGTTTGTTTAAAAAAAAATGTTAATTCTTTTTATTACCTAGACTACATTATACAAGAGGAATGACAGTGACAGAAATGGAGATAAAATGCAAGGAATTTTAAATTCTGTCTTAGACTTTAAAAGGGATGAGCTATGTTTAAAATTGCTTAAAATTGGTTTTCTTTGCTTTAAATAAAAAATACTGTTATGGGATAGCGAACACTTAATCCTTTTTGCTCTTGCACCTTGTGATTTTTGTTGCACTTAAAAAGCATGTCCTATTAATACAAGATGATCTCTTAGATTTTTTCCCCTTCGTTTTTAAAATATTTCGAAAAAAACTTCTTAATGTTGGTTGTATTTCTTGGTTTGAAAGAAATCTAATAATAAAGACTAAAAATACCTAAAAAAACTATGCTTTCAAGTTTTTTCTAAGGATGGAAAAAATAATATTTATTATTTTCTTAGCTATTGATATTTATTTTATGAATTAAAAAAATCATCAATGGATATTTCTGATTAACACTGTAAAAATTTTAACTAATGCTTTCAATAACAGAGAGAGAGAGAATGCTGTCGGGAATAAACTTATTAAACTTTAGATGTAATATAACACAATAAATGTTATCTTATAGCATCAAGATTTATATAAAAAATACTATATATGAATTTTTTTAACAAAACTTTTTAACTTAATATTAAAACAAAGCTGAATCTTAATTTTAAATGTTTATATGTATATACATATATTTTTATTAAATGCAAGTTGTTTAATTTCAACTTTTTTCCGTCAATATATAATTTAATTAAAGGAGTTTTCTACCATCATTTCAAGTGTATGTAGGAAAATAATTGTGATAATTCGATAAAGCTCATTTACAAAATAAATTGTCACTACAGTATCGTTGAAACATAATTTTTTGCAGAGATGTTATCCATATATCCTCTTTATATATGTATACGTATATTCTCAATTTCTGTTCAATGAATTTCACTTATATATATATAAGTGAAATTCATTGAACAGAAAATTGAGGGGACTGAAGTATTTTTTCATGTTAAAAAAATTTCGCGTTAAGAAAAACTCCATAAATTAAAAAAAATATGCTTATTACAGTACACTTTAATTACATAAATTTGTACATGTGCATGTACTTCATAAAAATAAATGAAACAAAGACATTCGCAAGATCTTAATGGAACTAAACATAACAATTTCACGTTTCTTGAAAAACAAAACATGTATTGAGTTTTTGGAAAATACAGTAAAATACGCTTAAAGCGAAAACGCTTATGACAAAATTTTGGTTAACACGAAATAATACTATGGGCCCGTCCCTTTTGGGTATGGACAAAATACGGGCTTAATGGAATAGACACACACTTAATGAAAGGTTTGAGAAAGTTTATGTATTATTGCAATGTTCTTCTGTACAAGAGGAAAAACGCTTTGAAGTAGATTATGATATATAAAAAATACATGTACATCCCTAATTAAGGCAGACAAAGACATTTTTGAGATTGTCCAAAGCTCAAGAAATGTCATTGATGCAGAGTCCGGTGATGGAAATGAAATAAGTAATGCAACTGCTGTTCTCACATCATCCGGAATGAGAAACATCGTGAAAAACATGTGCAGCTGTCTAGACTCACATTCGAATATTGAAATAAATAAAAAAAATAGATGGCACCGAATAATTTGCTGACAATTCATTGCTAAAAAAATCAATGAAAAGAAAAATAATATATGTATATATATAATATTATCAAAACATTGTTTGGCCATTGAACAATATAAAAAATAAACTTTCACATAAAATGTACATTTCACATTGAATCACAACTTTTATGTTGTATTGTTATTTCTTCCCCCTTGATCGACAGAAACATCTAAATCAAATCCATGAACCCGTGCGTTTTTAGACATTGAACAACTGTAGCAGGTTAGCAGTTGGCTCTTAAGGCAACCAATACAAGCTAAGATGTGGGCAGGTGCGGCTTGGGTCACATAGCAATTCTGACAATAAGGGTAAACTTTAAGACTCGCCACATGGTGTTGAACTCGAGCGTGTAGAATGCGAAACCCAGCAAGAGTAATTTCTTCTCCCATGTCGCCTGTCCCAAGAACCAAAGCAGAACAAGCATGGTTTATTTCCTACCCCTCATATACGGGGCCTGCCTCCAAGAAGAACTGATATCTTGTTTGATTCGTTTAGAAGTTTTTGAAAAAATAATGCCGACACCGTGGGTTTTATTTGTAATTTATATAATATGCAATTAAATACGAAGTAAAATACAGTATGAAATTTTTTTATAAAACAATGTAAACACTTTACGAGGTTAAATTATATTCACAGAATATCCTGATCATGCCCCGTGTGATATTTTGTGATGAAAGAAATTTATTAATGTTTTTTCAATATATATATATATATATTCTGGTCAGAATTCTATATCGTTGCTAAGCAGACACAATTAAATTCTTATATTTTCCTTATTTATTCTTAAATAAGCAATAGGTAAATATTAATAAAAATGTATACATTTTGTAGACCGCCGCCATAGCTGAGTGGTCATTGCTTTGGATTTGTTGACGGCGTTGTCGAGTCGCTTTGTAGAAACCTAGGACTGCTGAAGACTCACCGTGTAAATTATAGTAGTGCAAGTTAAATTTTTGGAAGATCCAAGTCCTCCCGTTGGTGTAGTATGCTAGTTCGGAGAAGGAAGGAATGCCAATTATGGGGTCACGCTCCTCACTTGATTGTAGTTCAAAATTAACAGGTATATGGCAAGTAGCTCCCTTTTTGCTTCAAGGTGCGATGCAAATTGAAATGAAGCCCAATAGATTCTGCTCAGTATAAATGCGAATGCACAGTAGAATAAAATATATGAAAACGTATTAAATAAGTCTGCCAAAACTGACAAAACGCAAAAGTCCTATTGAAACCACTTCTATGATATACACGGCTTTATCTTTATACACTGAAAATTACATGCTTTGTTGTCGGAACCTGTGCAGTCTTGTTATGCTAGAATTTAATTCTCTTAGTATTTCTTCCCTTTAAAATAATTTTCAAAACGAAATAACTTCTTTACGAATGGGAAGTTGAATCAAAGGCAATTCCAGGGAAGTTTCATAAGAATAACGCTGTAATTAAACATTAAATCTTCAGGTCTCCTGTGATAAGACTTTATACGTGAATTATTCATTAATGACACAACACAACGAATCCATGATTCCTGAGTCTTGATCATTCGAAGACTTATCTCGTTCGGTACACAAGGGAGCACATCAATAGTAGAATAAAGATTTTTATTTCTGTAGCTTGCTTGTTTGATCCATAGACGATGCAAGCGTCCATCCTCCACCATTCGCTTTCCCGTCCACAAATTGCCTATTTTTTTCCCTTTCATTTCCTGAACAAGAAGGGGTAGTTATCCACTGTGGACGTTGCAAATGAATATTTTATTTCACAAAACATCTCACAGGAAACTAGGTTTGGATTTAATTTGTTTTATTGAATGATTGGATGGGTTTCTACAAAAATAATGAACTTATTTTACCTTTAGGGCATAAATAATAAAATAAATTGTATTTTTACAATCCTCAATGGGCCGTTTGTATAGAGATGCAGCATTAACTCTCAAATAAAATAATAAATTTATATTTTAAAGTTAAGATATTGTTCAAAATATTGTTTATACTTTAACTGAATCGATAGTCTTAGCGCTGCAATAACGTCTGTATTCTTTTATTTTTAAGGTTTTAATAATTATTACAGAACCAACTATGTAAAATATTTCCATATTTATGCCAAAAGCTATTCTCTTAAGTCGATAAAATAAAATTTACTATAAGGAAAAGAAGGAAAAGAGGCAATTAGAGAATATTAATGAGATGAATGTTCAATATAAATAAGAAAGAACAAGGCTATAATTAATATTTTATTCAAAAAAAAAATGTATATTTTTTTATTATTACTTAAAACTCTATTGTAATAAAATAACATAGTCCTATAGAATATTTAAATCCACAGACATTGTCTAAATTGCATTCATATAAAATGGCGAAGAAAAATAAATATGAATGTATCTCTTGCCTGATTTATAAATCATTCGTTAATATATTCATGTAAAAATAAATTAATATTAGAATTTATTTCGCTTCGAGTGACATATAGATTTTAGAGACCTTCAGACTATAAAATATGATTATGGGAATATAAATGTGCTCCATTACAGTTTACAGGTTTTTTGGAATAAGGAGCAACAATGGTTGTTACCCATGTGCTCCATTGTTACATTTTTCAAAAATGTTTAAAAAATATTTAAAAGCGAATACCTACTATCTTTTCGCGGACTTATAAAATGCGACTCAGTTAAAAAGTTTTGAATATCTAAGAGCCTGTATTACTCATGTAAAATGGTGGTTTTAAGATAACAATGACGGTTTTCTACCAAAAGATTATTATTTAATCAATCCGTACTTTATATATTTCATTTTTTTCATACCAATCCCATTAAAGTTTCGTAACAATCTTACATGATTGTTCATGAAAGAACAGAAGTAAACACAATTTTCTTCTAATGCTTGACAATATAGTTTAAATAAAACATACAGTTTTTAATTATTCTTTAAATATTGCAGCACAAACTTTTTTGTGTTTTTTTTATGTGATGGGTAATTTGCTAAATCAGTTTCACGTATGCAAATATTCAATGTATAAATAAATTATAAAACTTGATTGATATCAGTCAGTAACGCATTTTGGTGCTTACATATTAGCGTCACCGCAACAAAGTTTGTATCTCGCGAATCGCACCCTGATATCAAACAACATTACGATTCTTATGCGTTCAATTAATTTTTTGGTGGAAAATGACGCGATTCGCGAGGTGCAAATTTGGTTGAGTTGACGCTAATAAGTAAGTACCCGCATTTTTTCTCTTAACAAATAGTTATAAATAGTCCCAAGTTGGAACAATAATATTATAATATATGATATTATAATTTTAAAAGCTAATTATCTATTTGGCACGATTTTGAAATCGTGCCCATACTTAGTGTTTTAAAAACGCATTTTCTAAGTCATTTTACCAGGAACTAATTCATATATGGAGATTCATTTCGAGTTAAATTGGGAGAAAAATAGGTACATACGTATTATCGCAACCTATTGGCGACATACTATATAAAACGAATCACATGATTACCAATTCAGCTCTTTCGACACATAGGAATTCGAGGTTGCCAAATAGGCGAGTTATTAATAGATTTGTTGATTGTTGGGAAATATGCAAGTACAGAAAAATATTTTAAAATATGGTGCACTCCTAAAATAATTGACAGACATATTGTGTTCTGCAAGAGGAAGTGTAGAATCCCCTATTGCTAATAGTGGTTTATAAAAATCGCCAACTTGGCGCGCTTCCGCAGGTTGTAGTTGTAACTCATCCAGAAGACTTAACTCAAGAGTGCGGCATCAAGATATCAAAACAAATCATCGCTAAATGATGGATAAAATAAACACCATCAAATAAGTGCGTGATTCTGCATTTTATCCGTTCTTATAAAATGTTTTTTGATGTAAATAAGGCTTTCAATAAAATTAAATATACATATAGAAACTCATCTGTTGTAGTTTGAAATGAATACAAGAAAATATGATTACATTTTCATGAAGATAATATTTTAAGGTACTTACGTACCTAACTAATTTACCATTGATTAGTTTCATTAAACAAAATGTGTTACCACACAAATGCAGTACTTGCAGCTAATAGTAAAAAAATCATTTCTGCTTATGTGGGGACAAAATAATCATAACAAAGATTACGTTTGTTTTTTGAATTATCGAAGTTTGGCGAAAGTGGTAGGATGTAAAATGAGTAAGCACTTTTCTTGCCCTCAACATTTGACCCTATTTATGTTGTTAATTTTATACAATATTAAACAATTCACTGTCGAGCAATTTCGTCATATGATAAGTCATCGTCCATTCAAAATTTTTTGCCAAATACTCTCATCGTTATTATTTTTTTTATTGTGACCAAACACGCAGGGGAATAGTTTTCCATTATTGGCTGCATATTGCTGCATTTGGCAACGTCTTTGGTTAGGCGAAATTGATAGAGGGTGTAACACTTAAGTACTTTACTTAAGTATAACAATTAATACATTTGGCTACATTTTAGCTTTAATGAAATTTAATAATGGTGTTATATTAGTACTAAAAATGTTATCTTAATAAAATATTATCATATTTTCTTGCCTTCTTTATTATTCTTGTTTTGTATTTTCAATTTCAAACTACAATATAGATGAGGGTACTTGAGTATTATCGAACCGTATTTGCCACATTACATGAAATTAAGCACTTGGGTGGTAATTCAGCGCGTATGGCACATTTGAAATGCGGAGTTGCTAATTTGACCTTTGACATCGTTGAGATATTACATAAGCACCCAAATACATTTTTATACGTATACTAAATACAATTAAACGTCATTTTTCCAGCGAAATACATTTTTATAAGAACGGCTTAGGTGCAGAATCGCCAGTTATTTGGTGATGCATATTTTAAACATCATGTGATGATGGTTTTGTATTGTTTGATTTTAGCTTTGATATTATAAAAATGCATTCAAGTTGTTAATATATAATTAATGTCATACTTTAGGAATCTGAATCGGCCATTGTTTAACGCAATACATTTTTTAACTTTTTCCCGATATTCATAAGTGCACTAAGTATGATCGAACCGAGTCGATTTTGGAGCTGTGTAGGAAAACTCCTATGGGCGCATTTTCGTGCGTGCCCAGTGTTATTATTTTTTTTATCTGAATATTTTTCGTAGAATTCGGTACTGTAATTGCCAGCATTTTTTTATTTAAATTATTTATTTATTTTGTAATTTTATTCTGTATGAGATTTTATTTTTTCAAATTTGTTATTTATTACTTATTGTTAGTGTATTATTTTACTATTATTATTCTGGTATACAAAAATAATTTTTTATTGTTAATAATTATGCACACGATTTCAATTCGGTTTTCACGGTTTTTTTTCTCAAACATATACATTTCCATAGTTTGCGTTGTCGTGTGCCGTTCCATTGCATTTCTGCGTCTACTTTTTCGTATGATATCTTGTTGAATATTTAACGGATAATTTTTTGGCTCCATTCTTCCGGTGTGAATACGCGTTTTTAAAGGTAAATATCTTTATCCCCACATAACGTTTAACAGCTACTCACAATGGCCACCACTAATATAAGTATTGTTGGAAAAACGAAAGTATTTTGAAGTATGCTGATTATTCTGAAAGGTTGTTTGGGTATTATCGCATCCTATCGCCGAAATTATATGAAACGAAGTACATAATTGCCAAATGAGCGCTTGCGACACATAGGAAATCGTGGTTGCCAACTTGAAAAGTTATTAATAGAGCTGGCGATTTTTTGATAATACGTAAGTACCGTTACTTGCTATGTTACTGCGTTAGAAAAGAAAGCTGTGCTGGAATGGTATATGAAAAAGGGACTGATTGGATCCTGGTATGCATGTAAGAATTTTGGGAAAAGTAACATGATCCGAGAAATTAACGGTAAAAAAACAGTAATTGATAGTCTTAAAACTAATGTATTTATTTTTTCATGTTTAATTTTTAGTTAAGCAATTAAAATCATTTTCTTTATTTCATATTTCAGTAATTATGTTTTAAAATAATTTTTCAGCGAATATATTAAATCTTAAAAGTACTTTAATTTCGCAACTATTTCCAGTTTTAAAAAAAATTTAAATGATTTTTAGAAATAGTTTAACTTTTTCGCCATCTAGAATGTCCCGCTCTTGCATTACATCTTCTAGAGGGGTTGCTACTCAAAAAGACAACACGCAAGAGCTAGACAAGGGACAACTTTTAAGACTTCCGCCAACCAGTGGCCGAGTCTATAATTGCATCGTATTCAAAATTATTTCTTTACATACATTAAGTTTATAAATAAAATTCATTATTTTTATATATTCCTTAGAATTTTATAAAGTTGTAATATTTTTTTATTTAAATACTTTGATTTTGGCTGAAAAATTTATTTAGTGTCTGGCGGGATTCAAAATCATAACAAAGACGGTAAGTAGTCCAATATACTTGTTCTTCTTTTTCAAAACTGTTAAAAGCTACACTTCTGGCAACCGTAAATACAACACCAAGAGAGACAAGAGATAGCACAACAAAATTTATTTTGTAGCTAACATGTTGACCAAGTATCAAATGATTAAATTTATAGACTTCTGTGAAGTGTGGTTCCTGCCAGGATCAGTAGCCAGAGTAGCCGCCATTGTTGGAGATCACCGCTGCCACACGCCTCGGCATTGATTCAAAGAGACTTTGGATGTGTTCTAGGGTTACGGCAGACCAAGCAGGTTCCACACGTTTCCAAAGTTGATCTGGTGTTGCAGCTGGGGATGTAATCTGGGTCAATCGTTGAGCAACCATGGACCACATGTTTTCTAACAGAGAAAGATCCGGAGAGCGAGCCGCCCAGGGAAACAATTCAATATGGTGATTGGCGAAGAACCTTTGGACAATGCGTGCCACGTGTGCTCGCGCATTATCCTGTTGAAAGATGGCTGTGGCCAAGCCCTGAATGTAAGGAAGGACAACTGGCTCCAACACCTCGGAGATGTAGCGCTGGCTGTTTAAAGTACCGGCAATGCGTACTAGTGGAGTGCGAGAGTGATATCAAACACCGCCCCATACCATAATACCCGGTGCAGAACCAGTGTGGCGGTGCATAACGCAGCTGTTCAGGATCCTCTCTCCACGGTGTCTCCAGATTCTAATCCGACAATCGTGGTATTGCAGACAGATGCGTGACTCTTCAATAAAGACAACTTCATTCCATTCTTCCACCCACATCCTTCTTTCATCGCAACATTGGCGGTGGAGACATCTGTGGTTCTGCGTCAAGGGTAGACCAAGCAATGGACGTCTTGCGGACAGACCACTCTGCTGTAAACGGCGTCGAATGGTACGCGCAGACACTGAATGATGCGTTATAGACTCAAAGTGCTGTGCTATGGTTCGTGTTGTGATTGAGCGATCCGTCACTGCCATGCGCACAATTTGTCTGTCCTCACTTGAAGTGGTGCACTGAGGTGGATGCGATTGACCACGTCGGTCTGTCCTACCCTCCTGCATCCAACGGTCATATATCCGCATCACAGTTGTTTGGTTTCGTCTAACACGAGTACCGATTTCACTGAAAGATAATCCACAATCTCGGTAGGCCACTATCCTTCCTCTGTCGAATTTGGATACTTGATCAAAAGCTGATCGCTGTTTTCTACGAGTCTATACTGATCGTTTTTGGAAAAAACCTTAAAGAAAACACAATTACCGAATTTGAAATCGTCGAAATCTCCAAACCTTAAATAGAGCTTTGAGGTGGCGTCACAGGCGTGCGTGATGTGTGTCATTGTATTTACTGAAATTTCTAAGCATATGCAGTTTTATCTTATAAATCAGAATTACGAAAACTTAATTTTGAAACGCGGTTCTTTTTATCTCGCATTAAAGGATTTACTTGAGATATCTCGTTAAAAAGATTTATGCCTTTATTTTTGTGATAAATGTATCCGTGTTACTTAGTAAAAGTACATCTTAATAACTCCCACGTGCCTTACGGTTTTTGTGGAAATTTTTCCTTTCACACCCGTAACCCCCCATCAAGAAATCCATGACTCTAGGAGGCAAACAGCCTGATTGGTACCAAGTACGTATTTAATTAAGCAATTTAGAAAATATGAAAGGCAAACCCTAATGGGGCAGGAGAGTATAATATTCTCCGATACAACACTGTACGTACATAATATCTACAAAATAACTGATATTTCCCTCATTATGTCATTACATTTTATTATGTTACATTTTCCTTGTATTTGAATGCAGGAAAATGATGATTCCTGCTTGTACTTGTCTGGGGTTTGAGCAAAAATGGTGCACACTTTTTGTAATTGATGCTAAAATTACCTAAATAAGCGATTATTCGATGTCTAGAATTTTAAATTGGCACGAAGCAACAGCATAAAAAATATGCATAGTTAGAGATTAAACACTTTTTATTACATAGCAACTAAAAATACTATTAGTGAAATATTACGCACCAGTTAATTGGAAATATTTAAATTCTGATTGATAGATGCATGAAAGTTTTCTTTGAATCCTGACTTGAAAAAGTTTTGTTTTCGACTTTATATAGAAAAGGAAACACTGTGTTATTTACATTGTGCTGAATAAAGTATTTTTCACAGTTTCCATGCAACGCAAAGCATTAGAAAGGGAAATATTTTGAGTAGGAGTTTCAATATCATTTCTGCATCAAAATCGCTATTAAGTAATTCTACAAATCAACAAATTTCCTTAACATCATTTGCCCAAATAGGTAGTCCGTCATCAAATGCAACATAATAGTTGAAAACTGAAAATATGCCTCTGTGCTGTAGAGTGAGATGAAAAAAGAAAGGTGTTTCTTGTCCAGTTCAAAACTCACACGATTGACTATACTCATGACTCCTTTTCACCAGTTCGCTCTTCACCTTTGGTCATCGAAAGTTGCTTCTTGCGAGACAAATCTTTTTTCGTGTAACAAAGAAAACAAGATATCAATCATTGGCATGGCCAAGTAATTTTAACGCGTTTTTCACATGTTGTATTTTACAATAATGCAACTAATGAACTTTTTACTAACAGAAAGTGGTACTGTGCCACTCCTCTAAATGTACTACTATTGAGCTGAAAAGAAATAATGACACAAATCTGTATCAGCATTATAAAAAAGCAAAAAAAAAAAAAAAATTACAGAAGCTACAAAAAAATTTGAGAAAATTTTGTTATAAACTGGCGAAATTCAGGAAAATTTGTAGAACAATTCGGGAAAACTATGGGGAAATTTAAATATGATTTGGCACATCTAGAGCTCAAATGTGACCAAATGCCAAAAACCAGAGGTCAATTGGTTGCTTATTGGCTGAGAAAAAGTTACGACAAAATATGGAACGAAGACGAAGACGAAATTTGCTTCCTAATAGTGCTTTTGTTCCACTTCGCGAAAAACGCGCTAAAAACAATAATTTTAAAAAAAATCAAAATTTTTTTATCAAAAACTAATTTTTAAAAATTTTAGGTGTTGAAACAGTTTGTTAAATAGTTTTATTACTCGTCAAATAGAGATTTTTGTCTTCATTTAATTCGGGGATAGAGAAAAAATTTATTAAATCACAAAATTTGGGGGGTTCATTAAATGGTGCCCTGTATCATATAAAGTGGATATGAGGCATTTTTTTTATTGTATGTTCTTATAGTGGACAAAAAATGACTACACAAACATAAATCGACGTATATACTAAAAGAAATATTATTAAAAATTATTTACAGTAGCTAAAATCGCACTCCTTAAAACAAAGCTTAACAGACCTCTAGAACTGACTTTCTGGAACTGTTCCACTAGTAGGTATCTAAAATAAATTTTCTTCTGTCTTAACGCAGACTATGCACAAACAGAATCTAATCTCGATGGACTCGACCTTCGTCTCACAGTTCCCAGATATAACCTCGTTTAAAATTCCAGGAACGTCGATTCCAAGGACTTCTCGAATGTTCCTAAAATATATCATTTTTCTCTAAATTTGTCGGCAAGGGTAATAAAATCACCCGACTAGCAATCCTGCTCACATCTTCTAGGTATACAATAACCCTATTCAAATTTATTCGGGGAAGTGAAATTTCCTGTAAAACTCAATTTTCCCCAATGAGTTCGTTACTGAGTGTAAAACGCATGTGGCATGTTCATATATGTATATTATATATATTTCAGGGAATTAAAATAATTATTAACCAGTAAATGTAAGTTTACATGCATATAAACAGAGAGAAAAAGTATATATATACATATATATTGTAATATAGTGTTTTAATATCTCAGTTTAAGAAAGACGAAGCCTCCTAGAGAAATGATACTAAATTCTATTCAAAAATTTGAACTAATATTTATACATTTTAAACTTTATAAAATAAGAAAAAAAGCTGAACAAAATCGTTTACTTTTTATTTTTTATTAATATTTGTTTTTTTAATGTATAAAATATAAGTAGTAGAAAATCTAATAAGTAGTAGTTTAAAATCATGATTTATATCAAAATTTTATTCCATAAACGGAAAAAAGAAAGATTACTGTTTAAATAAGATAAACTTCGTTTCATTTGGATTGTAAAATAGTATTGTACAAAATATGTGTATTAAACACAAAATTTTTAAAAAATTACGCTTTTTTTTTCTCTGAGCAATATATATATATTTTTTTTACTTATTTTTGATCTTTTGAAGAAACAAATTAGATAATAAGGCTTTTTAGCAGGATTATAATAATAAAAATGAATAAAAATAATAAAGTTATATAATGAAATGGAGTGTGTGAGTGAAATAATGATGTGTTATATCGTCTAAAACCTTGAGAACAAATTAAAAACGCACTTGAAACAAAAAATGAATAAACATTGGTTTTTTTTTATTTTACGTTTCTTCTAATGATAACGATATTTTAAACACGTTATATTTGTCTTTTTTTGTGTTTCATGAAGTAATGGAAGAATCCGCAACACTTTTCTTAAATTTTATTTCTATACATTTTAAATACCATTTACTTATCTATTGAAAATGTCAATTTTTTTTTCTTGTATATATGCAAAACAATGTTGAAAAAAGATGTACTTCAATACATTTTTTCCATAGTTATGTAATTCCTTGTTTGATGAGCTGTGATGATTTTTGCTACAAAATTTAATATGTAAATTTCTAACAAGTGAATTGCTTATCATTTTTTAACGATTAGTTCTGACGACCTAATTGTGAACTCGGTAGCTTAGTGATATGATTATGAACAAGAAATCGGCGTGTCATCAGTTAGAACTCTAGTGTTCATAATACTCGGTGTGTAGAGAGTAATCCCCGTTAAATCTCTCGTACTTTAAAGTCCTAACTAGGAGAGTTCTTTTGTCACTCTCATCACATTGCACTGGGTTAAAATTATAATGTATGTCACCGACAGCCCTCATGTTGCTTTATAGTATGACGTTAATATACTCATTTACTGGATAGCTATTTAATTCAAATATACTAAGAAATGAAGCACTAATTGCATAAATAAAAATTTGTATACATATGTATAGTTGCTAACTTATAATAGTACACATAATTTTTTGCATGCATTCAAGTAAAAAAAAATTTCATTATTTATATCAGGAATGAAAAAGTATTAAACTTGAAATGTTCCTTTAATATCTGAAATGCGCTGAGGAAGTATGCGTCTACCTCTAATAATATTTTTTTCTATGCTATTTTCTGATACTTATATAGTTGCCTTATGTTTTTAAACAAATTGAACAGTACATTTGTTATAGCTAACAAACTAATATAGTGTATGATAGATCATTTAAATATAAAAAATATATATATTTATTTTTTATTAATTTATAGAGCATAGCTATACTGAATTTTAAAGCTGGAAAAATACAACAAAACTGCAAATTTTCAAAATGATATCGTTAAAAAATTATTTTCAAACTAATTACAAATCTAATAAGGACTCCCATTATAAGCAACAGGAAGCCTAAATTACATATTGACATATTTAAAATAATACAATACTAATGTTATGTATCAGGTTTCAAATATGCATGAAAATAATGATTGAATATTATTTGTTTAGATATGTTGTATATATTATATATACAAGAATTTAAATTATAAAAATATTTAAATCTAATATATAAATCATCTATCATAAAATTCGGTGTATAACGCTCAAATATATTTTAAGCTATATTTTCTTTAATTTTTAAGTATAACGTGTATATGTGTAACGTGCATACATTTTTTTCCCTACATTACGATGAAACATATGTGCGTGTTAAATGCCCTTATGTATTGAAGTCATTTATTTGAGGCATTATCCCAGGCTTTTGAAAAAATATGTATGTTTCTATAAATGCATAACCCTTTAAGTTTTCATTAAGTATGCCATTTCTTTTAAATATAAACAATATTTTGATATATAGAGATATATTAATTCTTTTTATGTTCATACATTTTACTTTTAAATTTATCTATTTTATATACCAAGTATAACGTGCCTCCATAAATTTCGACTCTACTTTTTGTGCTAAATGTTTGCGTTATACACCGAATTATCTGGTAAATACATTAAGAACTAATAAACAAACTTACAGAGTAAAAAAAAAAATGGCAAAATGGCAAAATCTATATGTAAATACGCAATTATGAAACCAAATATTCAGCTAATAAAAATAACTAAAATTATTTATTTAGTCGTACATGATATTTCTCAATATCATTGAAATGTGTATGTTAAGAACAAACTTGAGGATTACTTTTTGGAGCAAATAGAACAGGCAGTTCAATTTTTCAGACTTGAATACTATGTATCATATTTGAGGCTACCTCGTTAGTCATATCACTGCTTTAATTTAACTTCCAAGATTGTTATATTAGTTGGAACAATGGTTAATTCATGTCTGAATATCACTTTCCATTTCTGATACCAACTGTTTAATTGGCAGCACGAAAAGTAAATGATACAAAGCATTTTAGTGAACACATTCCTTATTAGAACCCATTTATGTAATGCTTTCCCGATTGCTACTACTACTAATATACTACGTCATGCATAATGACACTTCTACCAGGAGAGCATTTTTGCATAAAATTTGTTCGTGGAAACGTCAATTTGTGTGTTCATTATAAATGTTTATTGAATTTTCACCCAATCCTTATTTCTGTCTAAATTAACTTTCAAATAAAAGAAGAAGAGAGAGATAGAGAGCATACAGATAGTCTTTTTATTTTATTATCACATAATCACATA
>BMAO01034126.1:0-12948 GCA_019973975.1 Trichonephila clavata
AGGAAAGGGCCAAAAATGATTTGAAGTTTTGAGAACCAAATAGAACTCTACGCTTCTGATTTTGTAACTGGCTTTAGATGAGGTATTTCGAAAAGAAAATATTCTTTTACGGGTCTTGGGAGGCATTATCTTAAATTTGGTAATAGAAATCTTAAATGTGCCTCCTAAGAGATTGTATTTCTTCAGAAGTAATAAAAAGAACAATCGTATTGTTAAAATAATCGAAATAACACAGTATTCTTTTATAGCAAAAATATGAGAGCAATGTTGACCTCATACTGATGTTGATTCCTAATTTATACATAATACAAAATAATAGCAACTACAAACTAGACAACAATGCAAGTATAAATTATTTTTTATATGACTAAAATTTAGTTTATTAAAAATCTAAAGTACAGATGGAAATAAAATTCTAGTGGTTAAGGTTAATTTTTTTGTATCTTTATTTGAAACACTATCAGTTCTTTTTCAGCTCTGACAAAGGAAAATTACTGCATTGAGTCAGGCATATTTCATGATAAATATACAATTTTCCATTCAAATGTTTGATTCGCATTTGATTTCATAACCTAGATTTCTACGTGTATTTTGCATCTATTCGAATATTTGAAAATAGAAGCCAACCAGTAAGTTGTAGATTTATTCGAAGCGATTAATGTATTATTTATGATAAATTGAGATTTGGTACAGACAGAATAGTGCTACGAAGATTTATGTTCTTAGCTATTCTTCTGCACCTGCACAACAAAAAACAAATTTGGAAAATAAGAAGAAATTTAAGATTTATCTTTATAAATATACTTAAAAGAAAAAAAACTTAGCCTTTGTATCACAAGTCCATTGAAGAACTTATTAAATAAATACAGGGAAAAAGTTTCTTTAAATACTACAGCAAATATAAAAATGGAACAATTGTAATGGCAAAGAGAGAGTTTGCATACCATATATATGTATTAGGGTGTATGAACATTTTTTTTCAGAATTCAAAACTTACTTGTGCGAAAAGATGTTCTCAGAAATATAAATGAAGGGGAAAAACAAAATAAAAATAAGTTTGTATGTTAAGTACGCCACAAGAGAAAATAAGTTTAAATATTTGACCATTTTTTAGGTAAAAAGTCAAAATAATTTTTGTTAAAGTAAAACAGCATTTAGTACTTTTTGAACAATTATTTCGATAAGAGGACTTCTACTAAATAGTTGAAGAAAAAAAAAAACCTCCCCAGTATGTTTAGCAGTTTTTTAGTATTAAATTTTTAAAAAAAATACCTATTGTCGAAACTGTAAGGCACGATAAAGCAGAAGGATGGAAGAAAGATTTGATCGGACTGATTCTACAGTGCTAGAAAAAAGATCTGGGTTGAGTAATTGTGCAATGTACTTTACACAACACACTATTCAGTGCTCATTTATGAATAATCATCACTTTGGGTTATTTCTATTGCAGAAAAATAATTTTATTTGATTCTAAAATCAATTTACCAAAATTAAGTTTTCCCCATTTTTTTCGAAAATTCAACCCTTTTGTGGCAATATTATTTTCTCTATATAACCGCAATCCACATACACATACACATACATACTAATCATTACTCTTTCTAAAAACATTCTGGATATCTCTGTACGTATTACATGAAGAATTTTTAGTCTAGACTAAGCTTTATTGTAAGAAATATTGGAGTTTATTTTAAGAAAAACACACACAAAAAAAAAGACTATTTGATACTTACAATAACATCATTGTTGTTCAAAATCTTTTAATAGAAAAAAACTCTTATCGGTAAGCTGTAAATAATTAATATTTTTAACCAATCATCCATCAGCTTCCTGGTTAGGTTTGTTTACTTCATTCTTTTTCCCAAGTTGAAATGAAAACTTACTATTGAAAAATAATTTGTTTTTGTGGTTTTATTAACTTTATGGTCGTTGCTCTTTCAAAGAAATTGGTTATCACCAGAGAATTTCTATTTATTATTTTGTTGCTATATGTTATTGTTGGTGTGTGAAGCTTATTTTGAACTTATTTAATACATTTTTTCCGGTCAACGGATTGTATGAAGATAAAAACAAGAAAGTTTTTCGAAAGTCCATTATTTACATCCGGGATTGTTTCCTTTTAAATTAGAATGAAAATCTTTTTTTTTATTACAAAAGAAATTGGAATGTTTAATTTTTGATTCATAAACAAAGGATTTTGTGGCTAGTTTCATTAAAATTTAATTGCAGTTTCTTAGGAAAAAAATATAAATTGTATAAACAATTCCTTAGTAATACAAAAGTAAAATGTAATTGTTCAGCGTTATCAATATTTCGAAAGAATACATCCTGTTTTAAGAATTTTTTTTAAAGAAAAGGGTAAACGAAACTTTAAAAATCGTTTGCATTATCAGTATTTACACAAATTCTGTGTTCTTACAGGACGAATATGATCGTAAAGGAGACAAGGGGGGAAATTTCTTTCGTTTATTTGTATAAAATCAAACATATATTATCATCTGAGTGTATAAAATGATCAAAATCGAAAATTATCCCCCTATTTTTCACGCTCTTCTTTTCAAGAAAGAAAAAAGGAAAAAAAAGCGCTTGAATTATTTCATACAAATGTTTTAATACAAAATGTAATCTATTAATTTTATATATATGGGAACATTATATATATATTGTATATTTAAATATGCTTAAAATATTTATGAGTGTTTTAAATGATCATATTAGAAATAATTACTTATTAAAAGTTAAATTAATTAATAAATGCGGTATTTATGATCTTTTTCATATACTTCAGAACGAGAACATAGATGACATTTATTTTTTACTCTTTTTACATTCCCTGACTTTTATTTTATGCAGGCTCACGGTTCCATTTGCTGCATGAATTTCTGAGTACACATAAGAACAATTTATGCGAATAAGTAGAGACACATACAAATATACCTTAGATTTTAAAATGGATTTTTGATCGCCATTTAGATAAGCATCAACATTTAAATAAAAAAAATAAGTGACAATCATAAAATTTTTATGAAGAAATTAAAATTTTTAACTTCTTTCTATTCTTAGTTTGATGTTATGAAATTGAAGTATTGTAATAAATCCTTTAAATTAAGTCATCAAAAATTTAAGTTTATTATCATTACTCGCCAAATAATAATATACTTAAGCTTAAAATAGATCTTCAACTAAAATTTTTTTTTACATTATATATTGTGAGAGAAAAACATAAGTTCTTAAGAATCCTATGCATATATTAACTTAGTTCTTATTTTCTTTATTTCTATATCTTTATATTGATGAACTAAGAAACAAGCTGTATTTATAAAAGCTCTATTTTAAAGTGTTTATTAGCTAAAATGTTGGCTCCTCCAAAGTTAAGGATCGAGAGTGTTTTGGGCTTGATTCAAAAAGAAAAGATCGTTAAAATGTGAAATTTGGAAGAATTTTGCTTAAAACAGTTATGCATTGGAATTTTATACAGTTTAAATATCAGGAATGATTTACAAATAAAAAATTATATTTCCTCTAGAAGTCCACTCACTATTCTATAAAAAATAATCACAGATTTTTCTTAAAAATTAAATAGCTAGGTTTTAATACGGAATACGTTAAAATGTACGGAATATGTTTTGCACGGAATATGTAATTTTTTGTTGTAATTTGGTGGCATCGACTTTTCATACTACCTATTGAGTTGTTTTCTGTAATGGGAAACAACGTTCCCATACATTAAGCAAACCTTGTTGCTCTTCACTTAAAAAGTATTGGATGAAAAGAGACTTAAGGCTACAACCAATCATTCAAAACAGTCCCAAAGATTCTTTATCGGAGTAAAATATAGAGATCGAACTGCCTATATCCTTAACTCAAAACTTTGATCCTCAAAATATTCATCAACAAGCTTAGTTCAATGAGATCAGGTGTATCATTCATTAGGATGAACTCATTATCAATACGTTGACAAATATAATGCTACTATCTCATTTATAAAGTGCTGTTTGTTGGATATTCAAAAATGGTAGTGGTTTTTTGTGTGGTTATTACCGCCTTCTTTCTTTTCCAGTTCACCAAATAGATTAATGTACGAGCAAAGGTCAGGGGCTACACATACCTCTCTTATGGGGAGGAACGTTATATTCTAAAAAAACACAAAGACGAAATCACCGAGGGTTAATCTCTATGGTAAAAATTAAGAATCTGTGCATTTATAGGAAGAGTTAAGCCCCCAACCCTCTTGTGTATACCACTGACATGGGTCTTTTCCCGATATTTCACGCAGTTCAGAGTTTCCCCACGGAGTATATACAAATCAGTGGGATCACCTAGCTTGATTCCAGCCAAAATGATTCCCTTCCTTTAAAACTGTATCTTACAACCATGCTAAATTGGCAGTATCTGATGCCTTGTTTTCTTCAGATCAAAACGCGACCGGATTTATTTTCCAAAATAAGCCAGGACGCGTCTCAGAAGAATACAAATGCGCCCGACTATCAAGTCAGGTGATGTGCTCCAATGTAAACAAGCGTGAGTGAGTGAATTTTAACGTCGCCCTATTCAGCTACACGAGGGCTTTTGGCGACCAATGTAAACAAGCACTTCTGCGTAAAAGGAACAATCACAAATGGTGGTTTTGCACAGAGTCAGTCACTGATTATGAAAATATCTGCGCATCTTACCATCAGATGTTGTTGTCTTTGTTACGCACAACAGTGGTGTACTCAAAAGTTGGGTTTAGGGGCTCAACCTTTTTATTATAGATTGGCATATTCTTCATTTTTAGCGATGAGATTACCTCTTAACACTTCCATCTACGTGTTTTTTAGAATGTAAATCCCCCATAAGAGAAAACTGTGCATGCTGCTGGTGCCCAATGATCTAAGATGAGATGAAGCACAATAGAAGCCGAAAGAGCTAGAAAGAGATCATATGCAGGGTTACGCCTTGAGGCTGAAAAGATTGATTTTTAGAATGTAAACCCCATAAGAGAAAACTGTGCATGCTGCTGGTGCCCAATGATCTAAGATGAGATGAAGCACAATAGAAGCCGAAAGAGCTAGAAAGAGATTATATGCAGGGGTTGTACGCCTTGAGTGGCTTGAAACAGATCTTGATATCACAAATTTTTAATTCAAATCATTCTCTTGTGCTACATTATCAATAACAAAATTGGTTTATAATTTATTCAATTGCATTTTATCTATTTGATTGCCAGCCATTTTAACTAATCGAGTAAATGCGATACCCTATATATAAACATGGTTAAAAATATTTCAGCGCCAACAATTGATGATCAATAACTTTATACACAACTTATAGTGGAGGGATATTCATAGTTTCCATCGAATGCTATAATATGTTTAGTTCCTTTAAAAAATAGTGACAAGTATATTCATTTTTTATCATGTTTAATTGAAATTACACTTAATGTCATTCATATAAACCATATGTTTCCCTATATTTTTATTAATGGTGATATATATATCGAAATAGTCGAATCTCTGCGATACATGAGATGACTATTTCAAAACTTTTCTTTCCCATGTTACTCATTTTTATTTAAAAGAGAGGTAATGTAATTTTGTCAGCTTATTTTTTAAAATTTAATAACTTTTTTATCGAAATATATTAATTATTGATTAATTTTTACTGAAAAAGATAATTTTATTCTCTGTTTCACTTACTTAAAGGAAAATAATTCAGTTTTTAGGTGAAAAGGATTTTTCTTGTTTCTTTTGGGGGGAAAATACATAAAAAACATATATTGCCTCGTATTTTTCAAAACGCTCACGCAATTTATTAAGATTTGGGCTGTATGGTAAATATCCTATTTCCCGGGTTTAAATAAATTTTAAATTAAACGAGTCATTTGACTTTTCTAGGAGAATTGCTTATTTTAAATGGCAATCTTCTCTCTGTTATGCTTAAAAGATTCTTACTTGAACTATCCATAATTTCAAACATTTTATCAAAAAAGAACTTTTTTACTCCTAAAAATTTATAGTAAGCGTTTGAAAATTACAATAATATCCTTCAATAACTAGGAATACTGCATAAACAAGCAGACAGGGTTGTTTTATTTTATATATCCGAGTTCCTTCTTTCTTGGTTACAAATCGTAGTGATTCCTGATGTATAGGCCAATAAATGATATATATGCTGTCTTCCTGTGTCTAAAAATACTAGTGTCATTCTTCATTCTCTCCTGTCTGTCAGTTAAATGATTCATCCAATGATCATTTTTTTAGAATCCTTTTCAAAAGTTGAGTTAATATAAGAAATTGGAAGGAGAAAAAAATGATCGAGGCACCATAAACATTTTACGTATAAGTTTTAAATGATTAAATCTTAAAAAATTAATTGGTATTGCTCTTGTGTGTGTATTATGAAGATTATAATTTTTTTAATTGAAAATATTGGTAATTAAAAGCAAGCTAAATTTTCCCTCGCAAGATAAGACAGAAAGAGTAGTTTTTAAAAATACAATAAAATTTTCAATAAAGTATGAAAAACTGCGTTTCAATTAATCGGATTATCACATACATATACGGTAGAATGGTCGATGGGGCACTTGATCTCTGATGAGGTCTTAATCCCCTATCTTGTGTTATTGTTGAGCATTGTTAAATTCACTTGCCATGATTAGTGGGTGGAAGAAAATAAAGAAAACAGTTAAAATTAAAAAATACATTAAATTGCGACCTATAGAAATAATAAAATTAAAAAAAATTCTGAAGCTCATTTTGTTTGCGTTTGGGTATCACATACATATGAAAACAAAAAGAAATTTTGACTTTCATTTTGTGACTAGAAAAAAAAAAAAAAAAAAAGAGCGCTCCGCGCAAAAGAGAGTATTTTAATAACTAACTAACAGAAGTGATATTATTTTAATGTTTAAAATTATTAAAAAAAATATAAACAAAAATTTAAGTATTACTTTTTATATAATAATTTCGAGACGATTAATGTTTTTTCCCCTTCGTATTTAGTTTCTAGAGTTGTAACATGTTTTGTTATTTGTATAAAAAGAAAGAAACAACTCAACGCTTCCAGTGTATACAGAAAAGCTCTTACATCTATTTGCATTAACTATTTCTGTTATTTTAACTAGCTTTCAATCAAAAACACAACCTTTAACCATTTATATTATGTTAAATAATAGTTTTTACTTGCAAGATATAAAAAAAACATACAAGACATATTTTTTTATATTTCTATTCATAAGACTCACAACACAGTAGCGATTTAATCGACCTTTTCAAAGAGGCATCAAAAATAAAAGAAACAGACAAGATTATTTTATGAGAATGGAATATGGTAAAGATTTATGTACCATGGGTTCTACAAAGCCAACCAAGCATTTATGAAATTGCTGGTTAAACAATAGTCTCAATCTTCCACAGTTCCAGTTTTTTGTTACTATTTTTTAAAAACTTCCATCGATTTTTCTAAAATGACAATATATTTTGTTCCATCAAAGTCAGTTCGCTCAACTGTTTATAATTTAATTTATGAATTTTATGCGGTATTATTTAAATATTCTGTTGAATGAGTTTAGATTCCTAGTTATAATAGCTAGTACTAAATTTACTCATTCTTATATTGTAACATTTTGTATGTGCATACGGTGTGAATGGCTATTAGTGTCGCTTTTTGAGGCTACACTAGGGTTACTGGAGACAGACTTCGTCATTTTTTACCCCGGCCACGTGACGAAGACGACGCCTGAGCAGGCACCCCATTCACCAAACTTCTACACCAAGGGTTGGCGGACTTTTCCAAGATACGAGCTACTTCTAATGTTTTTAAAGTGTTGCGGTCCCCCCAGTGGCATAAGTGTAGTCATTCTGTATTAAAATTGTATGTTTTCTTTTCTTAACACTTGTTTTCTGCCTAGTATTCCTCTTTTAAAATATGGCAGATTACTACTTTTACTACAAAAACATAAGCAAAACAGAATTGTCGAGTTGAATGCTTGAACAACTACGAGCGACTGCTAAACCATGGAGAGTGGACGTATTCAATGCAGGAAGCCGAGGACATACATGAACTGATGAATCTGAAACCAACGAAAGAACTTACATTTGTTTGTTGCCAAATTTCGCGCCATCACGAGACATGACATCAACACGAGAACCTAATCCCGCGAAAGCGCGGTGTGTGAGATGATGTCTCCATAACCAATCCCGTGCTATCACGGACAAAGCTTATCAGCAACATTTATTCTCCCCTTCAGTCGGCGTGTGAGAAAAATTCATTTACACGACCGGAATCGCAGTTATAGCCCCCCCCCCCTACAACGACAGTGATGGGATGGGGGAGCTATCACTACAATGCCGGCGTCATCGTGCACTTCCAATGAAGTTAAATGTATTGTCAACGCATTTTTCGAATCACTTGCTTATGTAAACACAGTTGCATCGATTGTGAAAAGCCATTTCTCCAGTCCAGCTGAGAAGTCAGTGTTCCATAAACATGTTTCTTTTAGTATGCAAGTCTTAGGTCTTAGTAAAAGCGGTCACCCCAAAATGTCTTGGCGGTACACCGGTCGATTGCGATCGACTTAATGCCCATCCTTGTTTTACACAATGCCAACATGAGGAGCTGCAGCCTAGTCAAATTTGATGTGCATTAGCCCCTCTATGGGTCTTCAATGGCATCATTAATCGAACTCGCGACTCGCGACTCGACATCGCCGGTTTCGAATGTACTACCGTGACTGCTTGGTTACCACGGCAACATATGTGCAGCTTGACAGCAATTGTTAAAAAACGTCCAAGTTAAAACTTGCTTATCAATTATAAAAATTGTCCAATAACTCATTGTAAAAAATTTACCATTCAACGAGAAATAAATAAAAATAATTGAATATTTTATTCAAAATGTTTTGATATAATATTCTCGCTCTGCTAATAATAAAACTGTTAATTGCAATTAAAAGTCACTCAGAAGGATATTCAAAATTATAAAATAACTGAACACCTCTTTTATATTTAGCCGACTATTTAGTTACATCGAACTAAATGAGATATATCCATAACACATGCATTGTACAGCGATATTAGTTCAAAGAAGAGTAATAAAAAAAGAAGACAACAGCGTTCATTATTCTTGCCGTTGAGTTGACAATTTATTAACAAACAGTTTTTAAAGTAAAGAACGTCATCAATTATTGAGAATGTATTGTTAGTTTTTATGGAAAATATACTTTGAAGAGCGAATGAAAAAATACCAGGTATAAAGAAATTCTTAAAGTTTATTTACATTTATAATTTGCAATTATTATGTTTTTGGTATATATGTATGTTCCAGTATAAGAAAATAACTATTTGCCTTTGTAAATTAAAAATTGGGCACAAATATTAATGAAACATACACATTATGAGTGTAAAATTTTCTTCAATTTAAATAATTTTCAGCTTTCGACAGGAAATGAGATTCTTACCACTTATTGATAAAAAGTTTTACGACCTGAATTTAATATATAAAGGTATAAAAATTATATACTTAAAAATGACTCAAATTTTACTCTGTTTTCCTTCATAACCTTATTTCATATATTTTAAATAGACATAAAAAATAGGAGAATATTATTAGGCTTACATTTTAATTTTTATACTTTTTTATTTCTAAAGTAATAAATTAAATAAACTATATTAGTGTTAGCTTTCTAAATAATTTTTTTCCCGAGAGAAATCATTTTTTTCCCTTTCACTTTCTCTAAAAATGTCGTCCCGTAAAGAGATCAATCTCTCGAACAAATGCAAAAACGAATATATGTCGAAAGCGATTATATATACCATGTTACACCAATAATTTTTTTTCTAAAAAAATTCAATAAGAAATAATTTACACAAATGAAAACAATACATAAGACAAAGGTTTTTCATCTTATTCGAATGAAACATATAAATCACAAATTCTTACTTGTTGCCTTCTGTTTCCAGCCATTCCTTCAAGTTGACCCTAACAAAAAAAAAATATCCCGGCAGCTAAAACTTATCTCACTTCCAACTGCGACGTAATGAAACTAAATTCGCGCTAGAGCGATGCAGATTGGTAGAAGCTCTCCATAAACACTTCCCGACTTTTATCTAGAGCTTCTACGATGAAAGATGATATTCTAAGTGGTCAGTGAAGGTCTTTCCCTCCCCCCCCCTTACACTTCTTTCCTTTCTTCTTTTATTTTTCTTGCAAAATGGTCCGTTTTTTTCTGTATCTTTTTTTATATTTCTCTTCCTTTTTTTCTCTTCATCACTTGTAGCCAGTCGAAAACAAGGAACTACGAGTAGTTCCCCCGCCCTTCTATTCCACCAATCATCAACTGCCATTCACAGCATCCCTCTTCCAAAACTTTAATATGCCATTCACATATCCGGCTCATTTTCGTCAAGGTTATCGCGAAAATAAGGTACATAAATATGAATATATATTCGTTATTCTTCATTTGAATAATGATTACAATGTTTGTTTCACGGAGCAATTGCTCCAAGTGCGTTTTCATCCCGTTACTCTATGTTCATTATATCACCGTACTCTTACTTTGTCATTTTTGCGGCAATCATTTTCTTACCGAATTCAATGACCTGATGCTACGGTGGATAATCATAAAGATGAAATAGTATGTTGTGGATGCGTAATTGGCGTCTGAAAAGGCATTTATTCACTCGTTCGGTAATGATGTTTTAATGACAATGAAACATCATATTTCCATTTGAGAGAGGAAGTTGACGCGTGTGTCAAAACATTATTTCTACCAGTTGTCTGTATAAGGCAGTACCTCTTTAAAAGAAGATCTTTAAATGCAGTGTAACTTCAGTTTTCGAAGAGTTCTTCAAGAATAATGCATATCAAATTAGCAGCGTATAAAACTAGGATCCAGTAAAATTAGGATCCAACGCATACAACAATATGTAACAAATATTTAATAAAAATTGCATATCCCAAGTTTAGCAATTTTCAATCATAAATAATTATTAATAACAAATGCAAAGTTTATCAATGGTTATTATGTTATAATTTATCTAATTATTAACATAGTTATTGTTTCGTTATTATACCGTTTTACTCAAAATGATTCTACGTTTCTTTTTTATAATGTTCCATTTAAAATAATGCTACTTTTTTGCGGCCCATGTAAATTTTTACCCATAATGGCCCCTGGAAACCTTTGAATTTGATATGCTTGGTGTGCATAGTATATTTTAAAAAAAAAGGTATCGTGTGTGTGTGTGTGTGTGTATCCCAGAAGATGATGAATCTAACTCATATATAAAATTCTCCATTGGTATACTAGATTCTCACATCCATGTGAATATACGAAACGTATATGAAATTAATAAAAAAAAAATTAAAGTAGTTATAGGTTACCTCTAAGAAAAACAGAATGAAAATGGAGATTTCTTCTCTGGGAAAAGCACCAAACTGGAGTTTTTGGAATGAACCAATTTGAAGCTAAATTGCAAATTTAAATCGAAAATATTTGAATTAAAAGAACGAGAATATACACATGCGTTAGGCAATAGCGCTGGAAATTAGATTGTGAATGAATAAATTTAGTAGTCTTTTTTGTGCTACAATATATGTCTAAATGTAATTTTTGATACCTGGGAATAAATAAAAAAAAACCATGCAGATACTAGTATATGAATACAGGGTGTTTCCGATAGTATAACATTTGTATAAACATCTGAGATGGTGCAATATGACATGTAATAAAATGGCGGAAGACATTATTTGCTGTTGGAGTTCGACAAATACAGTACTGCAATCGTATAACATGCAATAATACATATCAAGTTTATGAAAAGGAACAAATTGTGAACAACGCGTCGTCGGTGATTTTGGAAGGAAACATTTGTTGTAAAGATCAGTCAATGTGTGAATGTCTAGCACCCGTCGGAGAGGAGGCTCTTCATCGAATCAAAAATGATACGCCTAATCCAGTTGTGTCAGAATTAGTTGAAGCATTTAACTTTAACCTGAGAGTAGTCAAAAGAAGCGTAGGTTTCAACGGAAATTTTTTGGATTCCACTTCGGCTTACTATAGATCATCGGGACCACTCAATAGTTACCAACGTTCCCTTGCATTTTCTATTCAAAAATTAATAACCCTTTGAAGAAAATTATGACGTGGATCGATTATGTTATGTAACATTAAGTGTCAACAGTTTGTGTGTCGGCCATCTGAACCGACAGATCGACATCGAGAAATCAAACTTTCTTCCAAGAAGTTTTTGTTTTGTGTTTGGTGAAGCAGGGAATAATTTACCGGGAGATTCTCCGTTCAACCAAATCATTAACATTGCCTTCAACTGTCTTCAGTTAAGGTATCCGACTACTTGCGACAACTTTTTTTAAAAAAAAATGGAGATATGGGGATTTTTTTGTTGTTTTTAGATTTTTTTAGTATATTTAAGAAAAAAATGCTAAAATTAAGAATAGAAAGAGAAATTATTAGTACTATAATGGGAAAAAATGGGTAAAAATTGACAAAAAATAACATAAACGCGGCCCATTCTGCAGGTTTTCAATATTTTAAATCTGATGTGTTGCTATGTTATTCATTTTTAAAATGACTTTCAGGATAAGAGTTATTTCATTTTTACAAAAGGGAATGTAAATTTGTAATAAAACAGTGATTGGTAAATCTGAAGTTTAAAACACTTCTACTAATATACAGAACATAGCCAAG
Source organism: Trichonephila clavata (assembly GCA_019973975.1). Lineage (NCBI taxonomy): Eukaryota > Metazoa > Arthropoda > Arachnida > Araneae > Nephilidae > Trichonephila > Trichonephila clavata. The sequence continues at coordinate 12,689 of BMAO01034126.1, forward strand.
AAATTTCAAAACTTTTTCAGCAATCGCTGAGTATTTAAAAAAAAGAACACATTTCGAGTAAAACGCGTTTTAAAGTAATGTCACACACATCTGCTGGTCTAGTGAATGGAATATATAATAAACTGGCATTTTTTATAAAGCTAATAAGTGCCCTATAAATTAAATCATAAATAATGTCATTTTTGGCAAAATTCACAATTTTAGGGCAGTCGGATACCTTAAATTGCATAGGACGCGAAGAGGAGCAACATCGATGTTTT